>JBBPBX010034645.1:0-32509 GCA_038048925.1 Garcialebias charrua
CAGGGCCCGAGGGACCCTGGTGGAGTGGACAAAGACGAGTGGCCTCTGTAGCTGTGTCTCAATTCAGGGGCTGCATCCTCATGAGTGTGCATTTGTCGGCCGCATAAGTCATTGCCCCGCGCGGAGGACTGTCCCAATTCGAAGACTCCTCCTCATGCGGCCGAGGAATGCGGCCTACTTCCTGCCGAAATCGAAGGATGCATTCGTGGAACCTTCAAGACGGAGGCTATCCCAGAATTCATAGCGCCAGCAGACTTTCTGCGTGCAGGGTGGGTGCTGCTGCGTGTTGTTGAGTCATCAGCTTGTTCTGACAACAACCTCAGCGCGAATATTCATTCAACCTTTATTTAGTCATCTCAAACAACCTCAGCGCAAATATATCTCATTAAAATTTAACTACAGAAACGACAAAAAAAACGTGTTAGCTGAATATATATTAGTGTTTCTGAGTTTACTGTTTTTGAAGAACTGATTACAAATCAGATTATTTTCCAAGGGGCGATCTGTTAAAACTCAGAGTGGACCTATGAAAGGCAAGTTGTTCAGTAGCTCAACTGGTTAAGCATCCCACGATTGGCGCAGAGATACTTTTCTCAAAGCTGGTTCGAATCTCACTCGGTACGGTTAAAACTTATTTTACGTTTGTCTTTTATTGGATTAAAAATAAGGAGTTTCCTCCTTCTTTTTAATCTCAGTCCTCATTTTTTTATCCAATAAAAGACAAACGGAGTTTTGTTTGGTAGATAAAAAGGAGTTTTGTCCCAGGTGGGACGCGAACCCACTTCGTCTGGTCAAGATACAACAGCATTAACGCTGTAAGCCACGGCGGCGGATTGTTTTTTTTGGGAGTTCACGTTGCTTATGAAGGAATTACCGCTCTTGACATTCTAGCTACGCAAAGGAGTTAGAGATTATTAGTTATATTTTAAAACCCTGGCTGCGCGCAACAGTTAGACAATATTAGTTATATTTTAATGACATTCAAGCCGCGCTGAAAGGCGGAAATGGGTCCGCGCTTCGTTGTTATTTACGTTGTAACATAAGCTGATTTGTGATCAGTTATTAACAAAAATTTAACTCAGAAAAACTAATTCAGCTAACAATTGTTTTAGGGGTTTCTGTAGTTAAATTTGAATGAAATTCAACCCTCGCGCTGAGGTTGTTTGAATGAGTCCCGCCCCTGCTGCAAACAACGAATCAAATGTGAGCAGTACATGACGTCAAACTGGGTCCGTGGGGCCGGGCCCGATAGAACCACGGTGAAGATGGTTCCAGAACAAGGGTGGATCCCGGGCGGAAAAGGTAAATGCGAACACGCCGAACCCGGGTTAGAAGCTGGGAGAGCCGGGGAGGGCTGGACAATGCGAAAACGGCTTGTGTTCACGGTAGAGGTCCCGTCAGGTAGGTGTCATCCCGTGTGTTCATCACGACGGACGCCTCGAAAACAGGATGGGGGGCAGTCTGCATAAATCAGAATGTCCGAGGCCTCTGGAATGAGCAGGAAGCAAGATTGTACATCAACTTCCTGGAATTGTTGGCCGTATTCCTGTCAGTAAAATACTTCTTTGGTAAAGGTCTGATTGCGGGACAGCACGTCCTGGTGAAATCAGATAACAAAACCACGGTGTCCTTCATTAACTGGGAAGGGAGGACGAGATCCCAAGCCCTCCTCAGCCTGACACAGAGAATGCTCACATGGTACCCTCCAAGATTATTGTCACTCAGGGCGACTCATGTTCCGGGTGAACTGAATTACGGAGCGGATGCCCTCTCAAGAGGGCCTCTTTTGGAATCAGAATGAAGACTGAACCCACGAGTCGTGGATCAGGTCTGGTCACGGTTTGGGAGAGCCTCGGTGGACTTGTTCCCATGCAGAGCCAGCTCACAATGTGACCTCTACTTCTCTATGAGGGAAACAGACGTACCATTGGGAACCGATGCTTTGGCCCATGATTGGCCAGCAGGGGTGCTGTATTATGCTTTTCCACCTGTCCCTCTGATTCAGGTGACACTGGAACGTATACGTAAGGGAGCCCTCTCCCTGATACTGATAGCCTCTAGGTGGTCACAGAAACCGTGGTTCCCGGAACTGATCTCATTGTTGTCAGGGATACCATGGCAGTTGCCTTCTTACAGAGACCTGCTGACTCAGGCACGTGGGCAGCTTCTACACCCATGTCCGGAGCTGTGGCAGCTTTCAGCCTGGCCACTGAAGGGAACTGGCTGAAGGCCTAAGGCTTGATCGTCTTTTTTCCCAACAACAACAACAGCATACACAAAGGAGACCCTTGGTGTTTATGTTTACTTGGGAGATGTTCAGTGGAAGGGTTCCCCTCTCCTCTGACAGTTCTCCAACATCAGGATGGGCCTCTTTGACAGTCCTAGTAAGTTGTCTGTTCAAGAAGCAGATGAGGGACTCGTGCGTGCCCCTTGTATATATGAAAATTTTCCCCTGGGGACCTGGAAGGTTACCCTGTGCTTGAACTGGGTTCTCTACCTCCACATCGCTATCTGATTGCCAGTGGCGTAATGGGTCCCTTGCTCTTTTCCTCCTGCTTCTCAAGATTTCCAGGGAAAAAGGAGATGATGAGTAATCACACTAGCAGAGGACACTTATGCTGTCTCTAGCCGGTGTTTCATCTATGTGTCCAGTGGTAACATCAGGCTGATGTTTCTACATGTGGCATTTTTCTTATCAGGCTGTGCTCTCTACATACCTTGTAGAGAGCGGCTGGGAAATGCCTGCCGTATTAAGGCAGATGTTCTCACATGCATTTTACTGAGCATTTCAAGGGCGTGATTGAATTACGTTCCCATAGCAATTATGTTGCACCGAGTGACTGACTGATAAGGGAACTGAAAGTTATGCACCATAACTCATGTTCCCTGGAAGAAGGGAACGATGTGCAACATACCTGGACCTTTCAATGCTGAAAGCTCAGTGAAGTGCATTTTAGAGGAAGTAGGATGGGCGTCTGCGTCTTATGCCCCTTTTCCACTACCGGCCCAGAGCGGCCCAGTCTGGTCCGGTCTGGTCCAGTTAGGATCGGCTCACATGCACGGTTTTGTCTCCATTCACTATCTGCAGCCCTTCTGTGGGCGGGGTGTAGAATCTCACTCGTCCTACCACGTGGTGGCGGTAGTGTTACCTCAAGCTATTTACTAGCCACCACTAAACGTTAGAAGAAGAACACCCTGCAGAACCTTGTCTCACCACCTGTTGGCGGTAATGTCCCTTGAGCTATTTAATGCTCTGATCTTACTTTATAGACTTTTCAGCTTGTTTTAAACCCCTGTGTTTTCCATTTTGTTTCTTTATAATAAAGATTATTCTCATATATGCACAAGGTTCCTGTTAACATTGCTTAACACATTGATCACACTGCCCTGTAATCAGTTAAACTATTTTTACAGTAAGGTAATATTAAATGTTTGTATTTCATTAAATTTAAACGGTAATATTTTGTCAGGGCTAATTCAAAGTCAAATGCAAATGGATAATTTGGTTTAAACTGTCCCATAAACATTAAAAGCATGTTTCTTTAAACGTAAAAACAAAGTATTAATAATTAAATGTTTGTTGATCAGGAAACTCGTTTGGGCATCCAAGAACAGCTTCATCGGGGTTGATGGCGACGTCTGTGCATCCTTGGAAAAGCTGCTGCACCCACAACCCGACATCAGGATGGATGGATGGATGGGTTCATGTTGACATCTGTGCATCCTGGCAAAAGCTGCTGCACTACTCATGACACGACAACAGGAAGGATGGATGGATGGATGGATGGATGGCTGTTCAAATCTAATAATCTTTTTCTTATGATTCTTTAAAGGTCAAATGCAAATGGAAAATATTGAATGGTAAATGGAGCTTATTTATATAGCGCTTTCCAGCCCCCTGTGAGGAGCCCCAAAGCGCTTTACAATACCAGCCATCCACCCATTCATTCAGACATTCATACACCGGTAGTGGTAGCCTGCCTTGCAAGGCGCCATCCAGACCTACCGGGAGCAACTCGGGGTTAAGTGTCTTGCCCAGGGACACACAACACATGGTGGGCGGATGCGGGATTCGAACCTCCAACCTTCCGATCAGGGGTCGACTGCCATTACCACTACACCACGGTCGCCCACAATAATATTGTGTAATATTCTTAACTTCCAGTATGTTTTTAAACAAACACTATACTGTACACACTTAACATTGTAAAATATGTTTAGGAAATTATTGTTCAATGACACCACTTAAGAAATAAAATGTTTATTATGAAAACTAAGAAGTGAAAAAAGCACAAAAATAAATACTGCATCCACCTAAATGATTTTTTTCCTGTTGTCTCATGTGCTTCCTCCAGAAGACACAAGTTGATAAATTCTGGTGTTGACTTCTTCGTCTTAACTGTAAAAAAAAAAGAAAAACATGGTTACCGGTAATTCAGTCTAGAAACTGTTTTATATGTAGATATATTTTATAAGATATATGTAAGATATATATACATATATCAAATATCTCAGAAACCACAAAGCAGATATTTTTCAAACCAACACAGTGTAATCACTACATGTTTATATACACACTGTAAGCTGTTGGAGTTATTTGAATTAAAATTCGATTTTTAATAGACATAAGTGTGTCGACCTAGCTTTTTTTTCTACTAGTATTTAACACATATCTTAGATCTCAGAAACCACAAAGCAGATATTTTTCAAACCAACAGAGTGTAATCACTACATGTTTATGTGCATACTGTAAGCTGTTGGAGTTATTTGAATTAAAATTCGATTTTTTAATAATTTATTTTCGAAGCACATGTGATAGGTTTGGAATTAGTCAAAACAAATCAATTTAAATCCAGATTTGACCACAACGTGACATTATTAAGGACTTGTTAACCTGAGGAACCCTCGTGGTATAAAGCAGCTATGAAATATATTTTTTAAGCTTTTATTTAGCTACATTTAAAACAAAGAACGCCGATCGACCCAACCCGCGCGTGCATGTGATGTGCATGTGTCGACCTACTTTGTTAAATCCAGCTGATTTGACCACAACGTGAAATTATTAAGGAACTGTTAAGCTCAAGCACCCTCTTGATATAACGTCAGCTATGAACTATATTTTTTAAAGCGTTTATTTAGCTACATTATAGAAATAAAGACGGCTCACGTGCGCGCGCGGGCGCGCGCGTGCACGTGGCGAAACTACTTTTTTAAATCCTGCCGTTTTGACAACAACGTGGAATTATTAAGGAATAGTTCGGCTTAAGACACATGTGTGCTGTAATTTTTAATACAAATAATTGTTTTTACCATGTTAATCTTGTAAAGTCCTTCGGTGTTTGCTCCCTCACGGCAGCCACTTCCTCAAACTCAGTCCAGCCTCCTCCTCACGGTTCGGGGCCAGCCGGCCTCGGACCTGCTCTGAGATGAGTCCGGAATCTTGGCGCGGCGCCGCGCATCTGTTAGGTGGAAATGCTCTCCAACGCGCGTTTGGCACGCAAATATGACGTCACATCCGAGCCGGGCCACCAAGTGGAAAAGGGGCATTAAATACCCAGAGGGAGGGGACTCTGGCTTGACGCTGACGCCCCTGCCGTAAAGGCATGAGTGTATTACTTCAGGTAATTGTGCGGGGGCGCAATTTCCCATAGCATTTATGTTGCACCTCGTTCCCTTCCTTCAGGGAACATGAGTTATGGTGCATAACTTTCAGGTTTTAAACTAGGTCCCAGGAACTGCACTCTCAGGTTAGACCAAGGCCCAAGCTGAAGTACAAAGCTTTAACAATTCACAAATATACCGTACTCAGAAACCTGCATGACCATACAAAAGTAATTTACTATGAACTGCATAAAACACTAACATAAGTTTGGACCTGTTACCATTTGTCTAAATGAATGATTAAATCAGACTGAAGAAGTCTTTCGGATGAAAGACGAAACACTTCTACAATTTTTTGTTGTTGTTTTTTGAATGTCCAGAGGACCTGACTTAACTTTTTTAGATTTTTCTACCTAGATTATTGAGCATGCATCAGGATATTAAGGAAGGGAGATATTTTGAAACTTTTGTTTGTTTGCATCAGTCAGGTAAATTAAAAAACTGATAAAGCTTAGTCTTTGACAGAGCTGTACATTGACAGATTTTGTCTACCTAAATGTAATAAAAAATGTTGCTTTGTTTATTAATGATCTTGCAAGTATTATAAAGAGAATGAATAAAATGGACCACAAAACAACCCTGAGGTACTCCTTTTGAAAGGTCAGTAATGTTTGATTAATGTAAAATTTGAAGCCAGTTTGGACGGTAGAACGTGAGGTGTGTTAAAGCCTCTGAAATTTGAATTAAATCTTGCATCCTGTTGATTGATTGTAAAGAAATCATCCTATTGATTGATTGCAATCAGATATTTTAAATGCTGAGATAGTAAACTATAGATGAACCGAACTATGAGAATTGTGCTGCTGTTGTTCGGTGTATTGTTTTGCTCTATTAGTGACTGGCATATATCTTAGATCTTTTAGAGTACCATTGGGTGTTCATTTAGAGTATTTCTTACTTCATATATTAGATCTTTTCATAGATTATTTTATCTCATATTAATAATACCCTCTCCACTTTCAACTCCTCCAACCCAGATGATCTTGTCACATTATACAACACCAGCCTCACCAACATACTTAACTCTGTTGCTCCCCTGAAAACCTGGACTGTTTCCTTCTCCAACTCTGCACCCTGGTTCACTCCAGAACTCCGCTCCCTGAAAACCAAAGGTCGGCAGCTAGAGCGTCTCTATAAAAAATCCGGTCTCACAATTCACAAGGAACTTTATGCAAACCACCTCATCCATTACAAGAACAGTATTTCTCAAGCCAAATCCAGCTACTTCTCAGACATCATCAGTTCCAATGTTGGTAATTCAAAAACATTGTTCTCTCTCCTTCACCGTTCTGTCTCATCTCCTAACTCTCTACCCTCTCACATGGTTTCCACAGAATTTTGCAACTCCCTGATGTCATATTTCAATGAAAAGATTATTTCAATTCATAAACACCTTGGACCAAATACTGCCCCCAGCATCCTTGTTGAACTCCCCCCTCCCTCCCTCCCTTTCTCTGTCTTCTCCCTCCCCTCTGCTGATGACATTGCTGACATTATCAGCAAGTCCAAGTCCTCATCCTGTCAACTTGACCCATTTCCCACAGTTCTTGTTAAATCCTGTCTCCCGTCTCTGCTCCCTATCATCACTAATATCATCCACTCCTCCCTAACCTCTGGCATTGTTCCCACAGCCTTCAAATCTGCTGCCATCACCCCCATCATCAAGAAACCAGGTCTTGACTTCACCAACTTCAATAATCTTCGTCCGATCTCCAATCTGCCCTTCATCTCCAAGATCCTTGAAAAAACTGTTGCTAGTCAACTTCACTCTCACCTGTCCAACAACAACATTTATGAAGAGTTTCAATCTGGATTTCGCCCCCACCATAGCACCGAAACAGCTCTAGTAAAAATTACTAACGACCTCCTTCTTGCTGCTGACTCTGGTCTTCTGTCCATCCTCATTCTTCTTGATCTAAGTTCTGCCTTCGACACCATCTGTCATTCTATCCTCCTCAACAGACTAACCTCCATTGGCATCTCAGGTACCCCGTTAGACTGGTTCACCTCCTATCTCTCTGACCGCACTCAATTCATTCAGCTTAAATCCTTCCGTTCCCAGTCTTCCCCTGTCTCCACGGGTGTCCCCCAAGGCTCTGTCCTCGGACCCCTCCTCTTCATCATTTACCTCCTTCCTCTAGGTCACATCTTCCGCAAATACGGCGTCCATTTCCACTGCTATGCTGATGACACACAGCTCTACTTGTCATCAAAACCTAACTCCACCCACCCACCCTCCATCCTCACCGACTGTCTCAATGAGCTAAATCACTGGTTTTCTAACAATTTCCTTCAACTAAACAGCAACAAAACAGAAATCATTCTTGTTGGTACCAAAAACTCTATTTCAAAATCAGAACATCTTCTCGTCCCCCTTAACAACTCTCTGCTATCCCCCTCCCCTCAGGTCAAGAGTCTCTGTGTCATCCTCGACACCACTCTCTCCTTCACTTCACACATCAACAATATTACTCGGTCTGCCTATTTCCACCTCCGTAATATTAACCGTCTCCGTCCTTCTCTCACACCCCGCTCCACAGCCATCCTGGTGCACAGTCTTGTGACTTCCCGTATTGACTACTGCAACTCCCTTCTCTACGGCCTCCCCAACAAATCTCTCCACAAGTTACAGATGGTCCAGAACTCAGCTGCCCGTGTCATCACTCAAACCTCCTACTATAACCACATCACTCCTGTCCTGCAGCAGCTCCACTGGCTCCCGGTTAAATCACGCATCATCTTCAAAATTCTACTCCTCACGTTCAAAGCTATCCACAACCTTGCCCCTCCTTATCTATCTGACCTCCTCCCCATCCCATCACGCTCTCTCAGATCCTCCTCTTCACTACATCTCCATGTACCCTCTGCCCGCCTCTCCACCATGGGGAGCAGGGCCTTCACCTGCTCTGCCCCTCACCTCTGGAACGCTCTACCGCCAGACCTTCGAAACACCACCTCCCTTTCTCTGTTCAAGACTGCCCTGAAAACCCATCTCTTTAGACTAGCTTATCACTAACTTTACTAAATGTATTTTTATCTTCCATTTTATATCCTTTATGTATTTTATATTTCAATTGCTGATAATGTTTGCTCTGTATTACACTGTGTTGGTTTGTTCAAGTGTCCTTGGGTGTCCTGAAAGGCGCTTTTAAATAAAATGATGATGATTATTATTATTATTATAAAGATGCGCACCCTTTACCACACCAAGCTGACATCCTTGCAGCATTGGGAGGTAACGCATTCTTTAGCTCAATGGACTTGACTTCAGGATATTACAATGTCCCACTGCATGAAGAGGATAAGAAATACATTGCTTTCTCCTCTCCTCTTAGATTACATGAGTATAACCGCATGCCACAGGGTCTGTGTAACAGCCTGGCTACTTTCATGCGAATGATGCTCACGATCTTTGGTGACCAGAACTTTTTAAGCCTTCTTTGTTACTTGGATGATCTGTTGGTTTATGGAAAGTCTGAGGAGAAAAGCCTTCAGAGGCTTGAGATGGTATTCCGACAGTTAAATGGTAAATGGTAAATGGAGCTTATTTATATAGCGCTTTCTAGCCCCGTGTGAGGAGCCCCAAAGCGCTTTACAATACCAGCCATCCACCCATTCATTCACACATTCATACACTGGTAGTGGTAGCTTGCCTTGCAAGGCACCATCCAGACCTACCGGGAGCAACTCGGTTAAGAGAACATAACCTAAAACTGTCCCCATCCAAGTGTCAGTTTTTAAGAAAGTCTGTGAAGTTCTTAGGTCACATTGTTACGAGAGACGGAATTGCAACAGACCCTGAAAAAGTGCAGGCAATTGTAGGCGTGTCAGAAGCAGATCTTATGGAACCTGATGGCACTACGCCATCTCCTAAGAAGATTCGCTCTTTTCTAGGCATGGTGGTGTATTATCAGCACTACATTGAGAACTGCTCTGTGATTGCCAAGCCATTATTCCAACTGACTACAGGGACTGCCAAGCCACGGAGGGGGAAGGGTAGGAAGAAGCAGGGTTTGGCGCGTAAGCTTGTTGCGGCTGATTGGACCCTGGAGTGTAGCGAAGCATTTAGGACTCTAAAAGCTGCGTTGACAGAGCAGGTTCTTCTTGCCCACCCTGACTTTACAAAGCCTTTTTTGCTCTCTGTTGATGCGTCATCTTCCAGATTAGGAGCTGTGCTGTCACAAGTACAAGATGGCCACAAGATTGCGAAGCCCATTACCTTCGCTAGTAAGTCCTTGAATCATGCGCAGTCCAAATACCCTGCTCATAGGCTCGAGTTTCTCACCATGAAATGGGCTATTCATGATAAGTTTAGTCATTGGCTGCGCGGACATAAATTTACTGTTTGGATGACAACAATCCTCTGAAGTACATTCTTACCAAGCCGAAGCTGGACGCTTGCGAACAGAGATGGGTGGCCAAGCTGGCCCCCTTTGACTTTGACATTCAGTATATTCCAGGGCCGCGAAATATTGTGGCAGATGCATTGAGCAGGGAACCATTCGCTCAGCACAAGATGATGCACCGTTTGACGAGGACTCCATACAACACTTTGTTGGAAGGAGCCAGAGGTTTGTTGGTGGAAGACGTTCAGAACATGTTTCGTCTTTCCCGGGAAGAGTCTGTGGATGAGAAGCGCAAACTCACTTCTCCAACCCAGGGCTCTGTCACAGGCAGTGTGGACATTATGGACAACGGTGGAAGAGTTTCTCGTGATGAGGTGTCAGCCTTATTTAGGTCTCACCGTTGTTGGAGTGAAGGTGCGAAAATGAGGGCAACCTGTTACACACAGCAGCTAGAAAAACTGTCTCCAGTGGGGCAGAGCCCACTGCCCATCCTCACTCATGAGGAGTTGTATGATAAACAGTGTCAGGATTCTGTGGTCAACCGGGTTTCTTTTTATGTAAACAGGGGACGTCGTCCATCCCGACGTGAGCGCATTCATGAATCGCGGGAGACAAACCGTACATTGTGACAATGGGGTAAATTCACGACCCGGCTGGGCGTGTGTTTTATGAAATATTATTTTATAAATATTTTATGAATTTTTATTCATAAATGTTTTATGAAATATTATTTATGCAGGATCGAGAGAGAGATCGGCAATTATCCTCAAAAGAATATCACAGCTCAAGAGATTTTACACTGGAAACTATTTCTTGTTTAAAGACAAATGTTCTTTATTTTAACCATAGAATATTAAATAGAAAGCAAACCAGAAAACAAACAAGTAACATACATACATACATACAAGTATTAATGCATAAACAGATGCTCTTACCGTTTGACATCCAAGTGAGAGAGCCGTTCGTCAATCACAGGCAGAGCGAGCATTAAAACAATCCGGGCGACTGCACATCACCGTCCGACTCTAACTAACTCTGGGAGCTCAGCTCGTTTCTTTTTATTCCTTTAGACAAGAATCACTTGCGAAACAGAGTTGGCCGGGTTCTTTCCACAAGTAATACTTTATCCAAAGCAACAAAGTTCCAGAGATGCCTATGTGATGAACTCAGGAGATGAAACTGACTGTTCCTATGATGGAATCAGCCCAGTTTCAACTTCTCATAACAAAATTCCAAAGATACCTATAGTGATGAATAACAAAATTCCAAAGATGCCTATAGCGAGGAATAACAAAATTCCAAAGATGACATAGTGATGAAATTAGCAGTTGAAACTGACTGTTTCTGTATCAGCCCAGTTTCAACTTCTCATCTCACAACCAGTGACAAGACTGGAAAATTACACACAAAGTCTGAATGTTTCAGACTTTCTTGGACTGATCAGAGAACAAACTTATTTATTCATTATTCATTCCACCTTCTGGTCTCTGATCAGTTCAACAACCCAAAAAACAAACAACAACAACAACCAAACAAAAAAACAACAATCTTAAATCAAACGAGCGTCAGAAATGTTCCACAATCTTCTTCACCCATGGTTATGAGTGGTTACCATTCTCTGGAATGTCATGTCCGTTGAAACACTTCCTGCATGCGTAGAAAGTACAATGACTGCTCACACTTGCCATTACGCATGACTGATTCGTAGGACGTCCAAAGTTATCTTGTTTCATGACACAGTTCTTCTGTTTTCATAGTAGTCGGCAAGGCTCCCTTTTTCTCCTCCAGGACACATTCCGGTGTTGCGGAGGAGAGGTCGCCTAGCAGCACCCTGGTACCGATGACAAAGAACGTGATAACCCATGAGATACCACCTTCATGGCACTCTCTGGGTTTGGCCATGCCGTCTTCTGCAGCACCATGGCACCGACGACAAACAATGTGATAACCCATGAGATTCCACCCTCATGGCACTTTTCAGGTTTGGCCATGCCGTCCTCTGCAGCACCATGGCACTGACGACAAACAACGTGATAACCCATGAGATTCCACCCTCATGGCACTTTCCAGGTTTGGCCATGCCGTCCTCTGCGCGCTTCTGATCCTCCCACCAGCAGATGCCAAGAAAACACCAAGCTGTGAAGAAACACAATGCTATAACATAGAATGACAAGGATTAGTTCTTTCATAGATAAAAGGTTTCATTTTTACTTTCCCCACCAAAACTGATCTGACCTGTAGGGGTCTCTCTACCCCAAACTCAAAATTTCCCTGTTTTAAATGGAGCGTCATACCTGCTATGCAGGTCTGACAGATCAGGGTACAGCTGTGACGTTCTGTTTTTCACCTTTCTTTTTTCCTTTTTCTGTTTCACGACGCGCACTCTTACTGCTTCATTGTTCTCTGAAGACTCAGAGTCAGAGGACTTTCTGGTTTTCTCCCTTCTTTTTCCCTTTTCCTGTCTCACAACTCGCACCCTCACTGCTTCATTGTCCTCTGAAAACTCAGAATCAGAGGAGACCTTTGCCACTCTGGTGGTCTTATTTTTGTTCCTGACCATCTGTTCAGGTTCAAACGGGGGTGCAGAAGGAACAACAGGAGTTTGAAACACATCCCTCAATGCCTGGGTCAAATGTTCAACTTTAAATCTGGCACACCGGACTTTTAATGCCTCTTCCTGGCATCGTTCTCTCAACTGTTCTGTTGGTAATCCGTCAATCTCAGATAATGGGACCCCGGACTGTATCAAGGCTTTCCATAAAGCAGAACGAGTTGGTCCCTGTGCATTACTTCGAGCATCCCTTTCTGGCCCATGACCCACATGTTGAAAACTATTTTCCTGGTTTTCTACTCTTTCTGTACTCCAATCTCCCAATGTTCCTAACTCCATGATTCGACTACGAATCTCAGACATAGAAACCTCTGTTGCACCAAGCATTACTGTCAAGATTGCGGCGCGATAGTGTACAGGGGCTGTCCTTATCAGCTGATCCCTCACAGCCTTTGGAATAGGTAACAGCTGGTACTGATCCACAGCAGCAACAGTTAAAGCATCCCTTACACACAATCGAACCAATCTCTGTACACACTCCCGAAGCGTGACCCACTGTCCTGTTATCTCTGGCCAGTCAGTGAAAGCTGGATAAACCTGGTGAACAGCCTCAGCATAAACATCAAATAGAGATCTAGAATACTTCCCTAAATCTCTCACTTCTCTGCGGAAATCAGCATTCACTGTGGTTTCTGTGGACAACCCAGCAAATGACAGCCCATCCCGAGCATCTATGTCAATCTGAGCTGCTCCTTCTTCAGCTAATCTTGATAACCACACATCTGTATGTTCTCCTGGCTGCTGACGGAGCCTCTTGGACAAGTAAGCTACCTCCTCCTGAGTGTAATCTTCAGTTATCATTCTAAGCTCAGGCTGCGGTTGATCCTGTGGAACAGCATCCATAACTTGTACACCATTCTCATAAACAAAGTGACCATCTGCGTCTACTCTTGCTTGTAAAACATCTGGTCTCACTATCTGTTCCTGCCTCCTTCGTTGCACCGGCTTTACACTTTTGCTGCGGGATAAGGGGCGTAATGAGGTAGTGGACTCTTCCTCTTCTTCATCACTTAAATTATCTCCCCACAAATTTCCGTTCCAGTTAGAGGGATTCCAACCCGTACCTAACCCAGCTACAAAAGCCCGTACTCTTTTGGGTGATACAGACCGTTTCGTCTTCCTCTTTTTTTCTCTTTTTAACATGGACACCTGAGCCACTGCTTCCTCAGCAATCCGGGCCATATTTTCTAGCTGTGTAGTTAACAACTGCACATGCTGACGCTGTAATGAAGAGGTCAACTCGGCTTCTTCAAGTGCCTTTTTCTGTTTCAAACTTACTTCATTCTGCCTCTTCCAGGCAGTGGCACAAACCCACAAACGCCGTTGCAGTCCGTCTATTGGCGTTTTTATTTTCACGTCTACTGCTCGTAGAACTTCTAGCAAAGTCTCAGGGTCTCCATCTCGTAGAGACCCCTCCCAAGACTCGCAACGTCCTGCTCCATCTCTCAGGCACAATGCTATGGACTGATAACAGGGTATTTCCCATCCTGGTAGTATTTCAGTCCTGTCCTGTCTCTCATCTCCCTTTGCTGATTTTCTCTTGAACATTCTTTTGAGCATTATGTAGTCTCTCTTTTCAATCCTTCCAGCAACGCCAAAATGTTTTATGAAATATTATTTTACAAATATTTTATGAATTTTTATTCATAAATGTTTTATGAAATATTATTTATGCAGGATCGAGAGAGATCGGCAATTATCCTCAAAAGAATATCACAGCTCAAGAGACTTTACACTGGAAACTATTTCATGTTTAAAAACAAATGTTCTTTATTTTAACCATTAAATAGAAAACAAACCAGAAAACAAACAAGTAACATACATACATACATACAAGTATTAATGCATAAACAGATACTCTTACCGTTTGACATCAAAGTGAGAGAGCCGTTCGTCAATCACAGGCAGAGCGAGCATTAAAACAATCCGGGCGACTGCACATCACCGTCCGACTCTAACTAACTCTGGGAGCTCAGCTCGTTTCTTTTTATTCCTTTAGACAAGAATCACTTGCGAAACAGAGTTGGCCGGGTTCTTTCCACAAGTAATACTTTATCCAAAGCAACAAAGTTCCAGAGATGCCTATGTGATGAACTCAGGAGATGAAACTGACTGTTCCTATGATGGAATCAGCCCAGTTTCAACTTCTCATAACAAAATTCCAAAGATACCTATAGTGATGAATAACAAAATTCCAAAGATGCCTATAGCGAGGAATAACAAAATTCCAAAGATGACATAGTGATGAAATTAGCAGTTGAAACTGACTGTTTCTGTATCAGCCCAGTTTCAACTTCTCATCTCACAACCAGTGACAAGACTGGAAAATTACACACAAAGTCTGAATGTTTCAGACTTTCTTGGACTGATCAGAGAACAAACTTATTTATTCATTATTCAGCGTGTTGTACCGTGTTTCTAAACATGTGGTGAGCAAGAAGAAAGTGTTCCAATATGTGGTTCCAGTTGCTTTGAGGGGCCAGGTGTTGAAAGGGGTGCATGATGATGCAGGCCATCAAGGTCAGCAGTGCACGCTGTGGCTTGCCAGACAGCATTTTTACTGGGATTCGATGGAACATGATGTCAAAGAATATGTGAGTCATTGCAAGAGGTACGTCTTGAGCAAAGCACCGGAACTTGAGGCTAGGGCTCCACTTGTTTCTGTTGACACATCAGCACCGCTAGAATTAGTTTGTATTGACTTGTGGTCCGCATAGGATGTCAATAACAAGTCCATCGACGTTCTAGTGGTAACAGACCATTTTACCAGACTAGCCTGTGCTTATCCATGTCCAAATCAGTCTGCCAAATCAGTGGCTCGCGTGTTATGGAATAATTTTTTTCCATATACGGGTTTCCAGCTTGTATTCACTCTGACAGAGGGGCTAATTTCGAAAGCTCCCTCATTGCCGAGCTACTCCAGATGGCCGGTGTTCGTAAGAGCCATACCACACCATATCATCCTGCGGGAAATGGCCAGGCTGAACGTCTAAACCGCACTCTGGGTAGTATGATCCGTGCGTTGCCTCCTCGAGCAAAGGAAAAATGGCCTCAGATGCTAAACACACTGACTTTTGCCTATAACTGCACGGTTCACGAAACCACAGGTTTTCCGCCTTTCCTTTTAATGTTTGGTCGAACCCCTAGGTTACCTGTTGATGTGATGTTTGGAAGTGTTCTCTTGGATGGAGAGACTGCTGACATGGACAAATATGTTCAGTCATTGCGCACAGACCTCAGGGAAGCAATAACTTTGGCTCAGCAGCATGCTGAGAAGCAGCAATTGAGACAAGCTGAGGTGTATAACCGAAAGGTTAAGGGACATTCTTTGGAGAAGGGAGACAGAGTATTGATGGCTAACAAAGGGGAACGAGGAAAACGAAAATTGGCTGATCGTTGGAAAGATACGGTTTACATTGTGGTCCATAAAAACAGTGAACTGAACACCTATGTTATCCGTCATCCTGTCACAGGACGAGTTAGGACAGTTCATAGGAATCTGATCATGCCTGTAAACTTTTTGCCTTTGCCATCATGGGATGACTCTGTATCTCAGGCTTCTCTTTCAAACACAGTTTCAGAGGGTGAGTCGTCAGATGACGTGGTTCCCGGTGAACGGGACAGTGATGCTCGAACAGCTCACTGGGTTTTCTCCCTTCCAGTGTCTAGTGTGGTGATGACCACAGGCGAAGTGACAGTAGTTAGAGAACCTGAAGCTATTGGAAGGAACGATGGTAGCATTCAGGGTACAGGGGTCATGTCTTCCTGTGGGTCCATAGGAGTGTCCTGGAGGGGGTAGCTCATGGGTCAGAGAGCTCAAACTCTGAAGATAACACTGACGACCAGCTTTCAGACTCTGTCAGCATAAGTTTACACCCGAGTGACAATATTGGTACAGTTAAGGCCGTTAGTGGTTCACATGTGTCTGGATGTGACTCAGTCGTTTCGGTTGTCCAAGGGGAAGGGATATGGACGAGACTAGGTAGATTTATCAAGCCTGTTAACAGGTTGATTCAGACAATGTTCACACAAAGAGTTAAAATTTTGTCATAGGGCCATTTATTTGGTGTTAATTTTTCTTTCTTTTCTTGGTAATGGGATTTTTTTTCACTGGGGTCTGGTCATAATTTTATTTAGGTTGTCCATTGCACTGGACACATTTGAGTGATTTCGGGTGTACTCTTTGATAGACGTGTACGTGGCATGTCTTCTATGGTGAGGTGAGGACTTAGCTACCCCTCATCTCCCCTAATTCTTCATTGAATAGCTCTTTGCTGGTCGACCATTTTGGTCTTGTAGGGAGGGTATACTTGGGTCACAGGTAATGTCATGGCCAGATAAATAAATAAAAAGTTTGGTATGTTTATCGTTGTTGTTTATTTTGTTTTGTTTTTGTTGTGTTTTTTGTATTATTTGGGCACGATGCACAATCTAGTGTAAAACAGTGGGGGTGAATGTAGCAGTGTGATGTTGTTACACTAGATTGTCAAGTGAAAAGTTATTCCAGTAAGAAATTATATGAGTATCGGCAGCTTTTATTTTGGAAAGACGAGTGTCAGTTGGGGTTAAGAAAGAGAAATATTAATGGATCATACCATTAAAAATCAGGAGTAGTTTCTGCACGATCTCCTTCGCGCTCCTTTCTGAACAGACTCTGGTGGAAGAAGGAGCAATAAAAGAGCCTTCAAAGCAGCTGTCGTCTAGTTGTTATTCCACACAAGAAACAACGCAGAATCAACTACGCTACATAGGCAAATTATCTAAAACATTGGTTTGGCACAATCAGTGTCGGGTTGAACATCACTACAGAATATCCAGACGTACACTCAATAATCCAGGTAGAAATATCTAACAACGTGAAGTCTGGTCCTGTGGACAGATTAAAATTAATTAATTAATTAAATTTTTAAAAACTTGTAGAAACTTTTCATCTTTCCTCCAAAAGACTTCCTTAGTCTGAGATGCTGTATTCAGCTCAGTCTTATAAATAGCACCCTCTCACAGTGGATCAACCAGTTGGCTGCTGACAGCTGAAACCAGCTGCTCACATGATCAAGGAGGACCATCAGCCTAACGATGGATCGTTAGCACCCTGATGGTTGTTTGCTATTCACAGAGGGCTGAGTGATACTAGCAATAACAGCATTGTAAGAGGGGGACAGTTGAACCCGGAGGCCTCCACCTCTGTTTAATGATGGACGGTTTCTTTTCACAAAGATGGCCTCCTTTACTCCTCTCTCAAACCATCGTTCCTCTCTATCAAGGATGTGAACATCTTCATCCCTGAAAGAGTGACCTCTGACCTGGAGATGAGTGTAGACCACAGAGTCCTGACCTGATGATGTTGATCTTCTGTGCTGGTCCATCCTTTTGGCCAGTGGCTGTTTAGTTTCCCCGATATAAGACTGATCACAGCCCTCCTGACACTGAACAACATAATATTACTCTGTTTGTGCCGGGGTACTGGATCTTTGGGATGAACCAGTCTTTAATGTATTTTGGGGTTTAAAAGCCACTGGGACGTTGCGTTTAGAAAATAAATGTCTCAGTTTCTCTGACAAGGTTTGTGTTTCTGGATTCAAGTAAGACACCACAAACAACAAGAATGGTTTCAAAGGTTTATTATTATGAAACAGCTGCTGGTGGAGGTCAGAGTCCCATGGCGAGCCCAATCTGCAGAGATATGAATAGTTAGTGGAATGACAGTACCTGAGATGATGAAGGTAAACAGAAAGACAGCCATCAACCTTCTCATGCAGGTAAGATGAGCAGCACTTGAAAGAGCAGGGCAGATAGGACTGCAGCTGAGGCTTAAGCTTGAGAGGGATGTGATCCAGAAGAAGATCCAGAAGTGAGAGCCAGACATGGAGTTGGGGGTCATAAACAGGGTATCAGAGGTCCAAAAATAAATCCAAGAGTGAGATCTGTGAGGCGTAGTCGCAGATTCGGAAGAGGAGGTTGGTACCGTGATCAGAAGGGCAATATGGTAACAGACAAGGAGCATGCAGTTCGGAAATCCAAAAGGCAGTTGTGAGGTCAAGACAAGATGATCAGAAAGAGCTGTGATGAAAACGCTGGACATCTACTTCCTCAAAGGGTTTAATAATCTGGCAAGGAGCATGGGTGGTAAGAGCTTTTAAGTAGAGAAAGGCACAGGTGCATGGCATGAGCGTGTATATAGGCTGAGTTGCAGAGTGGCTGTGGCTGGAAGACAAAACATGAGAGCAGAGCATGACAAGGCAGAAAACATGACACTAACAGCCCATCGTTAGGCTGATGGTCCTTCTTGATCATGTGAACAGCTGGTTCTGGATGTCAACAACAAACTGGTTGATCCACTGTGAGAAGGTGCTATTTATAAGACTGAGTTTGTTGCAGCTCCTTAGACTGAAGAAGTCTTTTGGATAAAAGATGAAACGTTTCAATATATTTTTAATCTTTCATTTACATGTGACGCAAATGACAATAAAGACTCTCTTACGCTGACTCTGATTTTATTTTTATGTTTTATTTTTTTTAATCCGTCAAGTGGACCTGCCTTAACTTGGTTACACGACAGAACTTCATTAATCTGATTGGTTCCAGATCAGTTTGGGTTTCTTCCAATCAGCTGATCTGTGTTTTTTATTTAATTATTATTTTTAATTCCAAACTGGTTCAGCTCTTGGAGAACCAATCCAGCAGGATTTGGACCTTTGGGGTTCTAATGGAAAGTTTGTTAATGTGAACCACAGATCAGTTGGGTTTTAGAACTTAAAAAACTTTTTTTAAATATTTTCATCAAACATCTGGTTTATTATTCCAACACTGACAGGATCAGAAACTGGTTCTTCATCTCTGTTTCAACTATCTGCAACCATTTGGACCATCATGAACCAGTTGGACTATCAGAAACCGTTTGGACCTTCAGGAACTGTTTGGACCCCTTTCCTGTGTTTTCATTAACTTCCTGTTCTTTAGGCTTTCAGCTGTTTCCTGGCTTGGACCATCAGAACATCAGACCCTGGTCCTCCTGCCGTCAATAGGAAATTCGTCCCCATCAGTGTGTTAGGCGTGACGGCATTCAGCGTGTCGGGCGTGTTTGGGTCAGCGCTGACGTCCCATTATCCTCCTCTTCAGTTCTGTCTGAGCAGCATCCTCATCCTCAGCTGTGCCCTCTTCATCCTGAGCAGCCAGTTCAGACCCCAGGTCAGTTCCTAGAATTTGGTTTTGATTTATGTTTGTGGCCCGTTCGGACCACGGGTCGGTTCCTCCAACACACACGAACTTTCAGCCTGGTTAAACAATTCCACAGCACTGAAACAGCCTTGGTAAGGGTTTGTAACGACATTCTTTTAACAAATGACTCTGGTCAGTTCCTTGTAATCCTGGACCTTACCGTTGCTTTAGTCACTGGTGACCACAGTATCCTTTTATCGTGGTTAGAACACTGGGTTGGGATTACTGGTGCAGCGTTAGAATGGTTCCGTTCTTATCTGAGCAACAGAAGTTTTTGTGTTAATGTTGGCAATAGTTTATATGCTTCAGTGCCTCTTTCCTATGGGGTTCCGCAAAGCTCTGTTCTTGGACCTCTTCTGTTTGCATTGTATCTGTTCCCCTTGGGGTCTATCCTGAGGGGGAAATTTTTTTCATTTCATTGCTATGCTGATGGTTGTCAGATTGCCTGCCCTTAAAACCAAATAGTTAATGTACAATCCACCCTCTGTTAAAATGTCTTGATGACATCAAGGCATGGATGACTTCAAATTTTTTGTTTCAAACTATCAGAAAATTAAAGTTATTGTGTTTACCGGTAGTTCTAGCTCTACTGCTGTTTCTGTTCCTGTTAACTCTGACTCCCTTGAGCTATATCTTAAGCAGTCTATTACAAATCTTATAATGATTTTAGATGTTGACTTTAAGTTTAATAAATAGATTACTGGTAACTCTGTTCTATAAAAAAAAGCTTCTTCCAATTAAGGCAGATATATGCCACTGGTGTGTACGTGTTGACCAGATATGACCTTGAAAAAATAGTTCATGCATTCGTTACAACTCGGCTGGACTACAGTACAGTAATGCGCTTTATGGTGTGTTTCCTCCATCTGAAATCCACGACCATCCATCTCCTTCATCTTCTTCACATTGATGTGAAGGTTGTTTTTCCTGCACCAGCTCTCCAGTGTACCACCTCCTGCCTGTAGCCGGACTCGTTGTTGTTTGTGATACATCCAACCACTGTTGAATAATTTGCAAACATTAGAATATGACATTCTGAAACCAGCCACTAGGGAACACAAGCCCCAAGCCCGGGTAAATGGTGAGGGTTGTGTCAGGAATGGCATCCGATGTAAAACACTTGCCAAAACCATAATGCGAGTTCATCAAAGTGAAACCATACCGGATCGGTCGAGGCCCGGGTTAACAACGTCCGCCACCGGTGCTGTTGACAAACAGGGTGCCGGCGGAAATTGTACTACTGTTAGTCGAAGACCCCGAGGAGGAAAACGTGTCAGGAGACAGAGGGAGAGGAGGAAAGTGAAGAATGTAGGACTGAGGGTTGCAACTCTAAATGTGGGGACAATGACAGGCAAAGGTAGAGAGCTGGCTGACATGATGCAGAGAAGAAAGGTAGATGTTTTATGTGTCCAAGAGACCAAGTGGAAGGGCAGCAAGGCTCGCAGTATTGGAGCAGGGTTCAAACTGTTTTACCATGGTGTGGATAGAAAGAGAAATGGAGTAGGGGTGGTCCTGAAGGAGGAGTTGGCAAAGAATGTAGTAGAGGTGAAGAGAGTGTCAGATAGGGTGATGTGTCTGAAGGTAGAAGTAGAAGGTCTGATGCTAAACATAGTCAGTGGTTATGCTCCACAGGTTGGATGTGATGGGGAGGAGAAAGATCTGGATGAAGTGATAGAGAGTATTCCCAGGGAGGAAAGAGTGGTGATTGGAGCAGACCTGAATGGACATGTTGGTGAAGGAAACAGAGGATGAGGAAGTGATGGGTAGGTTTGGTGTCAAGGAAAGAAACCAGGAAGGACAGATGGTGGTGGATTTTACCAAGAGAATGGAAATGGCTATAGTCAATACTTATTTCCAAAAGAGGGAGGAACATAGAGTGACCTATGTTTATGTTTATGTTTATTAAATTTGTTCATTTTTTTTTTACAAAAGAAACAATACAAGACAATCTCATAAATGATAATGTACAAATTTAAAAAAAATGAAAGGTAGCAGAAAGAAGAATAAATATATAAAAGTGGAGGAAGGAGTACACAGGTCGACTACATTCTGTGTAGAAGAGGAAACCTGAGAGAGATTGGAGACTGTAAGGTTGTAGCAGGGGAGAGCGTGGCCAGACAGCATCGGATGGTTGTGTGTAGAATGACTGTTGTTGTGAAGAAGAGAAAAAGAGTAAAATCAGAGAAGAAGACCAAATGGTGGAAGCTAAAGAAGGAAGAATGTTGTGAGAAATTCAGAGACGAGCTGTTAAAGGCTCTGGGTGGTAAGAAAGAGCTTCCAAGTGACTGGGCTACTACAGCAACAGTAATTAGAGAGACAGGTAGGAAGGTACTTGGTGTGTCATCTGGACAGAGAATGGATGATAAGGAAACCTGGTGGTGGAATAGTGAAGTGCAGGACGCCATTCAAAGAAAGAGATTAGCCAAGAAGAAATATGACAGTGAGAGGACTGAAGAGAGGAGACAGGAATATAAGGAGATGGGACATACCGGTAGAGCAAAGAGGGAAGTAGCTAAGGCAGGGGTGTCAAACTCATTTTGATCTGGGGGGCGCATACAGCTTAATCTGATCTCAAGGGGGCCTAACCAGTATACTCATTCCAAAAGTCCACTTTTTTTCTTTGTATTAGTGCAAAGAATGAATAAATTGTAAAAATATTTACATTAAATTAATTGTCCTTTTACACTTTTACTCAGTTTAACATTTAAGTGCATTACACATTAAAAAACTGATCAGTGATTGCACGTTTTAAAACATTTAGTCAACTGTTTTGTTAAATACCCTGATGCATGCTCAATAATCCAGGTAGAAAAATCTAAAAAAGCTAAGTCTGGTCCTCTGGACATTAAAACAAAAAACACAGTTTTGTTAAAACACTTTCCTGCATGTTAAAAATGCATCAAACCCATCAAAATTTAGAAATGAATGAATTTTAAATCCATTTTCCACATCTAGGAAGCAATTGTGAACACATAAATTGAGCTTTGAGCGTAGCTGTTTTATTAATGTTCATTAGTGAGAACAGAAGCTCTGATGGTGAGTGGTGAGAGAAAAACTGCAAATTCTGTCTTGAGTTCGCCTTTGTAGCGGTGCCGACATGCGGCTTCGTGCACTCGGCCCATCTTTTAAGACGTGTGCGTAATTATTCTTCTAAAGACCTGAAATCGTTTCTCAAACTCCCTCAGCAACCCTGAAATCTTGTTTTTGTACTGTTTCACATCAGGAGGAACACTTGCTGCACACACGAAGACAGGGAAAAAGAGCAGAGCCTCCGCTTGCTATCTGCTGCGTCTCCCATACTAAAACACAGCGCCCCTGGGTCCTAGAGGCAGCCGGTTTGAGTAGGACAACATAGGAACTGACTAAAACACAGCGCCTCTATAGCGGACAACATAGGAACTGCATATTTTTAAGAAAATAGCGTTTATTCTTTTTTTTAATAATTCAGATTCATCAGCGGGCCGACTAAAAACCCCTGGCGGGCCGGATGCGGCCCACGGGCCGCATGTTTGACACCCCTGAGCTAAGGCAAAGCAGAGGGCGTACAATGAGTTGTATGGGAGACTGGACACTAAAGAGGGCGAGAAGGACTTGTACCGATTGGCAAGACAGAGGGATCAGGCTGGAAAGGATGTGCAGCAGGTTAGGCTTATTAAAGATGGGAATGTTCTAACAAGTGAGGAGAGTGTGATGGGAAGATGGAAGGATTACTTTGAGGAGCTAATGAATGAAGAGAATGAAAGAGAAAGAAGAGTGGAGGTCATAGAAACTGTGGACCAGGAAGTGGGAAAGATTAGTGAGGGTGAAGTCCGGAAAGCTCTGAAAAGAATGAAGAAGGGGAAGGCAGTAGGACCTGATGACATACCAGTGGAGGTTTGGAAATGTCTTGGAGAGGTGGCAGTGAGGTTTTTGACTCAAATATTTAATGGAATATTTGAGGGTGAGAAAATGCCTGAAGAATGGAGAAGAAGTGTGCTGGTTCCCATTTTTAAGAACAAGGGTGATGTACAGAGTTGTAGCAACTACAGGGGAATTAAGTTGATGAGTCACACGATGAAGATCTGGGAGAGAATTGTGGAAGGAAGGCTTAGACAAGAGGTGACTATCTGTGAGCAGCAGTATGGTTTCATGCCAAGAAAGAGCACCACAGATGCCATCTTTGCTTTGAGGATGTTGATAGAGAAGTACAGAGAGGGTCAGAAAGAACTCCATTGTGTGTTTGTGGATTTAGAAAAAGCATATGACAGGGTGCCAAGAGAGGAGGTGTGGTATTGCATGAGGAAATCTGGAGTGGCAGAAAAGTATGTTAGACTGGTACAGGACATGTATGAAGACAGCAGGACATGTATGAGGACAGCAGGACATGTATGAGGACAGCAGGACAGTGGTGAGATGTGCTGTAGGAGTGACAGATAGCTTCAAGGTGGAGGTGGGATTGCATCAAGGATCGGCTCTGAGCCCCTTCTTGTTTGCTCTGGTGATGGACCGACTAACAGATGAGGTCAGGCAGGAATCCCCATGGACTATGATGTTTGCAGATGACATTGTGATATGTGGTGAGAACAGGGAACAGGTGGAAGAGAACTTGGAGAGGTGGAGGTATGCACTTGAAAGAAGAGGAATGAAAGTCAGCCGTAGTAAGACAGAGTACATGTGTGTGAATGAGAGGGAGGAGTGGAACAGTGAGGCTACAAGGGTCAGAGGTCACAAAGGTGCAGGACTTCAAGTACTTGGGGTCCACTGTCCAGGAAAATGGGGAATGTGGTAAAGAGGTGAAGAAGAGAGTCCAGGCAGGATGGAGTGATGGAGAAAAGTTTCAGGAGTGATTTGTGACAAAAAGGTGTCAGCAAAGGTCAAAGGAAAAGTTTACAAGACAGTGGTGAGACCAGCTATGTTGTATGGTCTGGAGACAGAGACATGGACAAAAAGACAGGAGACAGAACTGGAAGTAGCAGAAATGAAGATGCTGAGGTTCTCCTTAGGAGTGACAAGGATGGATAAGATCAGGAATGAGATAATCAGAGGTACAGCACATGTTGAACAACTGGGAGATAAAGTTAGGGAGGACACACTGAGATGGTTTGGACATGTCCAGAGGAGGGACAGTGGGTATATTGGTAGAAGGATGTTAGAAATGCAGCTGCCAGGAAAAAGACACAGAGGAAGGCCAAAGAGGAGATATATGGATGCAGTTAGAGAGGACATGAAGGTAGTTGGAGTGAGGACAGAGGATGCAGAGGACAGAGTGAGGTGGAGGAGGATGACTCGCTGTGGCGACCCCTGAAAAGGGAAAAGCCGAAAGAAGAAGAAGAAAGAAGAATATGACATTCTGGATGGGAAGGTGCACAGTCATGAGCAGAGTGAACAGGAGTGGTTTCAACACACATCCCTGAGGGGAGCCAGTGCTGAGGGTTATGGTGGAGGAGGAGAAGTTGTGGATCCTCACAGACTGCAGTCTGTTGGTTAAGAAATCCAGGACCCAGTTGTATAGGGAGGGGCTTAGTCCTAGTGTGAGTACCGGTAGTTTGTCCATCAGGGTTTGGGGGATCATGGTGTTGAAGGCAGATGTGAAAGCCCCAAGGAGCTTATGAACGTAGGAGTCTTTCTGCTCCAGATATGTGAGAGCATTGTGGACATAATAAGATAAATAATAATAATAATAATAAACTTTATTTGTATAGCACCTTCCTACAATGCCTTGCATTGACCAAGGTGCTTAACAGGACAGAAAATATAAAAACCGGTACAATAAATCAGTGAAAATAAAATAAAAGCAACAGCAATAAAAGGAGGCAATGGAAATAAAAATGCTACATACTAAAATACCAAAAGTAATAAAAGTTACACACTGAAAGCTTTTTTGAACAAGTGGGTCTTCAGTCTGGTTTTGAACAGAGTCAGATCAGAGGTGGCACGCAGCTCAAGGGGGAGACTGTTCCAGGCTTTTGGGCCGGCAACAGAAAAGGACCGGTCTCCCCATTGTTTGTACCTTGAGCGAGGCACCTCCAGCAGGTGTTGACTGGCAGATCGTAAAGCTCTGCCGGGCTGATGGACTTTCAAAAGTTCTGAGATGTACAGAGGAGCAAGTCCATTCAGAGCTTTGAAAACAAACAGCAGCAGCTTGAACTGTATCCTGAACTGAACCGGGAGCCAGTGTAAAGAGGACAGGACAGGAGTGATGTGTTCATATTTTCGTGTGTTGGTCAAAAAGCGCGCGGCATAGTTTTGTACAAGCTGTAAACGGGAGATGGAAGATTGATTAATTCCAACGTACACACGATGTGATTTGTTTTGATCCTCTCTGTAATATACACTGTTCACCATGTTAGTTAGTTTCTGTTGCTATTTCTATCTATATTTTGTTTTTTGTTTTCCTATCTACTTTGCTTGTTTGTTTCTATTGTACAGCACTTTGGTTGGCCTTGTGTCTGTTTAAGTGCTCTATAAATAAAGTGGTATGGTAAGGTATGGTACAAAGCATTACAGTAATCAAGTCTGGAGGTCACAAAGGCATGGGTGGCTTTCTCCAGATCACTACGGCTGAGGAGTGACTTTACTTTAGAGAGCAGATGGAGCTGAAAGAAGCTGGTCTTGACAACAGAACTGATCTGTTTATCAAGCTTTAAGTTGGAGTCAAGCTGCACTCCAAGATTTCTGACCACCGGGTTGAAGTGGGGGAGGGGAAAACCAAAACTGGGACTGGGAAGGATGTTGCTGGTGTCACCGGGTGCACCAAATAAAATGCATTCAGTTTTATCTGTGTTTAGGTGGAGGAAGTTTTGAGAGAGCCAGTGCTTAATGTCATTTAAGCAGTTGACAAGAGTGTTTGAACTGAGTGAGGGGTTGGGAGTGACTGGCAGATAGATTTGTAAATCGTCTGCATACATATGAAAAGACAGATTATGACGTGCAATGATTGATCCTAATGGCAGCATGTAAAGAGAAAAGAGGACTGGCCCCAGAATGGATCCCTGTGGTACGCCAGAGGTCAGAGGGGTTGATGAAGAGGAGGACAGATCACCTATCATGACAGAAAAAGTTCTCCCGGTTAGGTATGATCTGAACCACTCAAGCACAGCTCCCTGGAGGCCAACCTGCTGAGACAATCGGTAGACCACAGGCGTCCTCTGTTGATCGATTCTTGCGATATGCATACTGCTGTGGGTCCTCGCTGATGTCAATGGTAGCTTTGATGTGGGCAATGAAAAGTCTTTCAATGCATTTGGCAACTATCAGGGTGAGGGCTACTGGCAGCTAGTCATTTAGACAGTCACTGCAGAGCTTGTAGGAACTGGGCTGATGGTGGCAGTCTTCTGGCAGGTGGGAACAGTTGGCAGGGTGAGGGAGAAGTGAAAGATATCGACCAGCACCTCGCAGAGCTGATCGGCACTGTCTTTCAGCACCTTCCCCAGAGTGTTGTCTGGGCCAGTGACTTTGTGAAGACTAATCCTCCTGAAGGTCCTCCTTACTTACGCTGAGGAACTAATTTTCTGGTAGTGAGTTGAGTCTGGTGCTGTGTAGTCTACAGTATTTGGGTCTTCAAAGTGAGCATAAAATCTGTTAAGAGCATCAGGCAGTGATGGGTCCCTACTAGGGCATTGTGCACCCTTGCTTTTATTGTCTGTTATGCACTTAATACCCCTCCACATGCTCCGTGGGTCCTGTGAGGAGAAATGTCCCTGGAACTTCTGTGCGTATGTTCCTTTGGCCCTAACACCAGCAGCCATCTCTTTTCTTGTCCTCCCCAGTTCCTGTGATTTGCCAGACCTGAAGGTAGGGTATGGACCTCTACATTCAGCCAGGGTTTCTGGTTCAGGTAGCTCTTCACAGTCCTGGTGGTGGTGACATCTTCAACACACTTGCTGAGGTATCCGAGGACATCAGATGTGTATTCCTCCAGATCCAGCTCTCCCTCATTCACAGCAGCCTCCCTGAAGATCTGCCAGTCTGTACATGCAAAACAGTCCTGCAGTACAGAGTCACTGCTGCTGGCTCACACCGTGACTTTTTTTTATGTTGGTCTGGAACATTTCAGCAGGGGGAAGTAGACAGGGGTCATAAATATACATATGTGGTCAGATAGGCTGAAGTGGGGGCAGGGTACACACAGTAAACTGGTGTAAACACAGTCTAGTGTGTTATTTTGCTGTGTTGGTATGGTTACATGCTGATAAAATCTTGGTTAAGTGTCTTTTAGGTTTACATGATTAAAATCAACAGCCACCACGTAAAAAGCCTCTGGATGCTTGTTTTCAAGTGAGCTGATGATGTCATGTAGCTTCTGCAGGGCGTCTTTAGCATAAGAATCTGGAGCTATATAAACAATGATATACACCACCGCAAACCCATAAGGTAAATAATGTGGTCGACATTTGACAGTCAGTTGTTCTAAAACCTCGGAGCAGGAATTGTTTGTCAATGTCAATTTATTTATATAGCACATAAAAACAACAAAAGCTGACCATCGTGCTTTACAGTTAAGACAGATTTTAAAAGAGTAAAAATGCATCTAATGCCACTCAACAACATAAGAAAGTTAACAGTAAATACAACAATAAAATCACCTCAAAATTTGTTCTCAGACTCTGCATGGATGAAATGCCAAGTAAAACAGATGAGTCTTGAGCAAATATTTAAAAGTGTCAACAGTCTGAGCGGTCTTTAAATTCTCAGGTAAACTGTTCCACTGTTTCGGAGCAGCAACCGCAAAAGCCCGATCACCTCTGGACTTCATTCTGGATCTGGGGAAATCTAAGAGGAACTGGTTGGTAGATGGGAGTGCTCTTACTGGAGTGTATATGTTAATAAGTTCACATAAATAATACGGGGCCAGACCTTTTAAGATTTTAAAAACAAGTAATAAAATATTTAAATCAATCCTGAAGTGGACAGGGAGCTACATAAAGGAGCTATATAAACAATAATATACACCACCGAAAACCCACGAGGTAATTAATGTGGTCAACCTTTCACAGTCAGTTGTTCTAAAATCTCAAAGCAGGGATTTTTATCAGAACACAGTTTGTGGACCAACCTTTGCTTACGCAGACGCATACACCGCCAACCCGTGTCCTCCCCGTTAGTTTGCTTCAGCGATCTTCCTGAAAAAAAAGTCTGTTATCCAGATGGAAGGCTGAGTCCGCCATGTTGTTATTAAGCCATGTTTCTGTTAGACAGAGTACAGAACAGTTCCTCATCTCCTCTAAGGCATTCACTCTCAGTCACAGAAGATCCACAGAAGATGTGGATCTATGACATTATGTCCAAAACATTGGCTGTCTACACAAAAACACAAAGGTGCAATTTAAAGGTGCTGCCGAGAATAAATTATTTATTCTCAATGATTCCAAATAAACCTTCAACTGAATGGTTTAAGTCCCTGGACTCTTCTATATCTAAATTCCTTTGGAAAAATAAAACTCCACGTATTAGTTTAAAAACATTACAGAAATCTAAAGATACCGGAGGATTAGAACTTCCAAACTTTTATTACTACTATTTAGCCAACAGGTTACAATATATATCAAAGTGGTTAAAACCGAATGCACTAGATGAAACTTGGATAGATATAGAACAAACTTTATGTAATAATATTAGGATTTCAGATCTACCATTTATCAGTACAGATTTAAAAAGACATGTCTGCTTTAAGAGCATCAATATTAGCTCATCTCTGACAGCATGGTGGGAGTATCTGAAAATGACAAAGTCTTCACTACTCCCATGTAGACATACACCTCTCTGGAACAATCCTGACATTCAACAAGAAAATAATATGTTAAATTTCCCAGGTTGGAGAATGAAAGGTATTGAATGTCTGGAACACATATTTGAGGGTATAGACTTTATTCCATTTAATAAATTAATAATACAATATGACATTGATAATAAATATTTCCTACAATACCAACAAATTAAGTCAATTGTAAAAAAGAAATTTAAGCTTAATAAAACATTGTTGGAAACACCAACATGTGTGTTAGAGTTTATTAATTTTCAACCACCCAAATTATTATCTAAAATATACAAAAAATTGTCTAGAATCGATGACTCGATAGCACTACCTGTTGAAAAATGGGAGTCAGATTTATCAATCAACTTTGAACAAAAAATTTGGTCTCAAGTATGTTCAAATACTTTTAAATTGACTAGAATCTCCAATTTACAATTAATACAATATAAGGTTCTCTATAGAGTACATTATACAGGTCAGCGAATGTTTAAGATGGGCTTTACACCATCTAACAACTGCTCACAGTGCATAAGTAATATACCTGATGATTATATTCACGCACTCTGGTTCTGTCCACCCGTTCAGAGGTTCTGGGTACAGGTATGTGAAGACTTGTCTAAATGTTTGAAATTTAATATCCCACTCTCTCCATCTGTTTGCTTATTGGGTATCTTTGAAGATGTTATACTAGAAAAAAATACATCCTATATGCTTTTCACTGCCTTATGCATCGCAAAGAAAACCATACTCGTAAATTGGAAAAATAAAAATAATCTTAGCATTAATCAGTATAAAAATCTTCTGTTAGATCATATTAGTCTTGAAACAGCATCTGCCGACACATCGGATCAATCTATTTGGCATTCTTTGATCGGCTCCGTTACGTAGTGAGGGTGGGGGGTCTGGGATCTGGCCTTGTGGGGCATTGGGGCTGGTGGGGGGGAGGTTGGGGTTTGGGGCGCCGGGGGGTTGGGGCTGCTTGGGCGGGGAGGACCCTGTCTTCGACCTGGGGAGGACCGGGGGGGTTCTGGGGGATGTCTGCTAGGGGCGGCATGCGGGCCCTCGGGTGGTCGGTGGCGGCGGTCATGGGTCGCCGGTCGGTGACCCGGCTGTGCTGGGGTGGTTTCGGGGCGGGTGCCGGGGGCTTGGGACTCTGGGGGCGTGTCGTCCCCGGGCTTGGGCCTGGTGGGGATCGGGGGTCTTGGGCTCTGGCGGGCGGGTCGCCGGGCTATGGGCTGGCTGGCGCTCTGGTGCCCGGCTCTGGCCGGGGGCCCTCGGCTCGCTGGTGGGTTGGGGGTTCATGTGCTGGGGGGTTGGGTGTCTGGGGGCGTGACTGGTGGCCAATGGGAGGGGCGGGCAAACCCAGCCTGGGTGTCTAATGTTTACATTTATTAATACTGTTTACTTTTATTACTACTGCTTACATGTAATTACTACTGTTTACATTTATTTACACTACTCTAATATCTACACCACTGCTGGTACATATACAGTGTGCTCTGAACGGTCTTATTTAGGGATGCCCAATGTGCCTTACTGCATATGCCACTTTTTGCCTCTATAACAACATCAACTACTACCTCATACATATACTGTGTACATTGACTCATACGCTGCTTTGCCACTTTGCAAATGTCAATGCTAGAAACCTTTAGTTTATTTTAGTTATACTTTTTATACTCTTTTTTTTGTGCTAGTATGCAAAAACTCAGGACAGTATTATGTTCATTAAATGTTTAATGTTTTAGTTTTAGAGTTGGTGTGGATTTTCATGCTCTTGCACCGCTATGCAAAAAAAAAAAAAACTCAGGACAGTGTTAGTTTTACTATTTTATGCTTATGTCTATTATTATATGTTTCAGTGTTTCAATGTTTAGATGTTTACTGTTGCACCGAGGGACTGAGAGAAACGCAATTTCGGTCCTGTGTATGTCCTGTACAGTACATATTGCAGATCTGACAATAAAGTTGACTTTGACTTTTGACTAATGTGTTATGTGTTCTGAAAGTTATTAATATGAAGGGTGGGGGTAGTATTTCTTCTGGGGTGGGGACTAAGTGGATGTCCTTGATGATGGTCTTGGACTATGCTTGGCCGGTGAGCGGGCCCTGGTTGGGGCCTGTTCTCAGTGCTTCCTGGCTCTGTCGGCGGTTGGGCGGGCGCTCTTGGTAATGTCGTCCTTGTGGGATTTTGTGTCTTCTTGGACGGCGGGCTGACTGCGGTTCGCAGGGGTCGTGGCGGCCCTGGTGGGTGTGGGCTGTTGGTTCTGCTTTGGCGGCCCTCGGGGCCGTGTCCCTCTCTGGTCTTGGCTCAATGGCCTGGCGGTCGGAGAGGTGTTTCCTTTACCTCGCTCCTTGGGTGGACCTTGGCGAACTGGGGGGGGGGGTACGCAGGGTCAGCGGGGGAGCTGACTCGCTGTGGGAGCATTGTTCCTGCAGATATTTTCTCCCCATCCCTCACCACGCACCTCCGCCCTCTTCATCTTAAATTAATACATGTAGGGAATTTGAGTCTCGGGTGTGCTGCAATGGTTCTACATCTCTGTTGTTCAGAACACCTGGGACTCAATTTTATATACACTTTAGACATTCATTCATAAACATCCTCATAAAAGTCACATCTAGGGAATGGAGAGAGCACTATGGTTATGGGTGGTGGGATGACATCACTCTCGCCCCCATGCCTATGCTCACTCAACATTATGCATTTAGACAATAAGGGCCTGGGTTAGAGTTGGAGTGGAGGGGAAACTGGTACAATGCCAACCTTTGCTCCTTCTCTTTCCCTTTTAATTACACTTTAGAACAACACTCATCAACAGTACATTTGGGGACGGGGGTGTGTGTGTCGGGGTCTTGATTTGCTAATTTTAATTTTATTTATTTATGTATTTATTTATTTTTATGTGTGTATATATGTATATATGTATATGTATATAT
>JBBPBX010034646.1:18790-32509 GCA_038048925.1 Garcialebias charrua
CCCCACCACCACCACCACCACCACTACCAACACAACCACCAAAGCTTGAGTAGACAGAGTAAAACCTTGTGTATTGAATCACAAATTTATTTAATTTTTTTAAATTCCAGAATAACAAAGTACTGTACAGATTTTTTTTTTAAATTGTCACAAGTTTACATACACTATGTTTACAATGTCTTTAAACAGCCAGGGAAAGCCCACATGATGATGTCGTGGCTTTGGAAGCTTCTGATTGGTTAGCTGACAAAATATGAGTTAATTAGAGGTGTGCACATTTTCTTTGTGAGGCTTAGGGGGCTGAGATGGAGCAGAGGCAGGGCACCTGACCCGAGACCCAAAAGTCCAAGGGTCGATCCCCAGTCATTTCACATGTCACATTTTTATTGTGCTTCATGTGTCTCTGAGCAGGACTCCCTATCCCCACTTGCTCCCCGCACTTTCCATAGCTGCCCACTGCTCCACCTGGGGGTGGATGGGTTAAATGCAGAGAGCCAATTTCACCATTGTATGGGAACATACAATGGTGACAACACATACATATTAATATTATTATTATTAATTATTATTATTAATTATTATTATTATTATTATTATTATTATTATTATTATTATTATTATTGTTATTGTTGTTGTCTTTGGTTCCAATTTTCTGATGCTGAAGATTCAACGTTCTTCTATTCCAACATACACAAGTACAAACAACATGAGAATGTCCTGCCATCGTACTGCTCTGGAAGGAGACGGGTTCTGTGTTCCTGAGATGAACTTGTTTTGTTGTGAAATGTGTGGATTAACTGGTCAGAGTGAAACCAGTTCTGGAGCACCATGGGCTGAATGGACACTCAGAGAAGACAAATACATTAATCTCAAAGCACCATAAGAAAGACCAGTTACAGTTTGTAAATGCACACATATCATGTGGTCTGATGAAACTAAAAGTGAACTGTGTAGCCGTCGTTACGTTTGAAGGAAAAAGGGGGAAGTAGATAGCACCATCCCATTGGTGAATATGGGGTAGCAGTAGGGCTGGACGATATGGCCAAAACTTTTATCATTATATATTTCTTAATTTCCGTCGATAACTATATAATTCGATATTGATATAAACAACATAAAAGCCTCAGAAAAACTGTACAAACTGTACAAATAAATTAATGTTCACATTTTATTTGTATTTAGCCTTAAAAAATTGAAATCAAATAAACATAAAACTCTCAACTTTGTCCATATTAATAGTTCTAACTTTAAACAAAAACAGAACCTAACCCATGTTTCTCTTTTGCTACAGCTGGGGGGGTGTCGTTTCAGGGACACGTTGGCTCAAACTTTTATTGTGCTTCATCTTGTGACTCTCAACATATTTTATCAAGTGGAACAACTTAGATGTGTTCCCACCGCTAGTTGGAACAACTCTCCATCTCTGAAACCTGCAGTTTATCTGATTTAGATAGCCAAACCACTTCCACACTGGTGAATTAGTCTTTTGTCTCTTATCAGTGTAAGGATTTTTAGGGGGTCACTATTAAACTAACACCCTTTACCTTAATTATTTACTTATTCAGATTGAAAAGTATTTCACTGATTCTTTTCTTTTTCAGTTTACCCAATATTTCTGTGATCAGTTTTTGATGGACAAATAAACCATGAAGTGACCATGAGACGTTGATTTTAGTCGGTATGTCAAAAGACACTACCTTTTATTTAAAATAAATCAACTAAAATTAACACCATTACTTATGTCTGTTGTTACAATTTAAGTGTGCTGATGCGTGTAAAATTGCAAGAAAGTGAAATCCGTCAATCAAGTGTAATGGTGTTAATTTTAGTTGATTTATTTTAAATAAAAGGTAGTGTCTTTGACATACCAACTAAAATCAACGTCTCATGGTCACTTCATGGTTTATTTGTCCATCATAAACTGATCACAGAAATATTGGGTAAACTGAAAAAGAAAATAATCCGTAAATTACTATTCAATCTCAATAAGTAAATAATTAAGGTAAAGGGTGTCAGTTTAATACTGACCCCCTCCTAAATCCTTACAATGAAATAAAAGAGAGTTTGAGAGGAATAGATTAAAGATGGAGAGAGGAAGAAATCTATTTTGAGTTTAACCAGAGAGAACACTTCTCCATACGAAAACCAGCTCGACTCCAGTGCACGTTCCATTAAACATCAGCAACTCTGTACCTGTTAAGACGTCCGTCTCGGTTGGTAGAGTTGAGAAGCAGTTTAGCTTCACAGGTTCTGGGCCCGTGAAGTCCGGTCATACCTTGGCGTGTTTATGGATTTGACGTGTTGTGAGGCCTGCGTTCTCCATCAAAGACAGTGGCAGCTTCTGGGTTAGTTTCAAAATAAAGCATTCCTTAAGAAAGTCATAGAGAGCTTTTGCTCTGTGAACTTCATGGAGTCATCCATGAGTTCTAGCTGATAAGTCAGTCTTTGGCTCGTGACCAAACCTAATCAGCTGACAAGACAGAGAGCTTTTAGGTCTCGCTGTCTTTTTCACTCAGCAGCGTTCAGGGAAACAAAACGTTTTTACTAAAAATGTTGAGACCAGAAAAATTCAGTCTTCTCATTGGTTGTGGCCAAGAGGAGACAGTGATAACTTGAAGCTTTAGACTTCAAAATCAACAGAGAGTTTGTTTAGAAAACAAAGAGGACTGTTTTAGGAAAGGTGTCTGCAAGTGAAGACATACAGACGCTCATGAGAGTTTATAGCTGTTTCTCATCTTGAAACAAAACTGAACAAGACAGTTTGACATATGTGACTGGCCATGGCAAAACCAGGAACAAGTCTCCCCTGGGTCATTTTGAGTTATTTACAGAATCTGAAAGTGTGGGTTCTAAGCTATCAGATGATGCCAAACACATGCCACTCAAAAAAAAAATGAAGAAGATACAGCCATTTCAATGTTGGCAATCTGCAAATAAGATTAGGGAGAAAACAGGCCTCAAAGCTTTAGAAGAATGTCCCCATTCCTGAAGCTTTACCTGGGGGTGTTAACAATTGCTGTTCATTTACATTAATTTGTCTTAACCCCAACCCCCAGCACTGACTGTCAACACAGACTCTGCCTAGGAAGGTGTGCAGAACTTCAGCTTTGCTGGCATAGGGGTGCAAATCTCTGTGTCTGGAGAATTGATTCGATTCTGATTTTTGGTGTCACGATTCGATTCAAAATCAATTTTTCGATTCAGAAACAATTTTTGATTCAAAAATGATTTTTCTATTAAAATGGTCATTTAGTTTCAGCTTTGTAACTGACAAGCTGAAAAGAATAAACAACAATGTAAACAAATGGAACATAAAACAATAATTTTAAACTGAGAATAAAAAAAAAACTGAGAAAACTGAGGTTTCCGCCGGGTACTCCGGTTTCCTCCCACAGACCAAAAAACATGCTTGTTAGGCAGAGGTGCCAAGTAACGAAGTAACGAAGTATAAATACTTCGTTACTTTACTTGAGTACAAATTTTAGTTATCTATACTTTAGTAAAGTAATTATTTTTCAGCCTACCGGTACTTTATACTTCTACTTCTTACATTTTCACGCAATTACTGGTACTTTCTACTCCTTACTTTTTAAAAATAGCCTCGTTACTTTTCTTTCATTTTGCCGTTTTTTTTTGTAGAATATAGATATTCACGCAGGACTTTCCAAAAATTGAACATAAATATCCGCATCAGCAGCCGTCGTCACTCACCAGTGTTGCCAGATTGGGCGGTTCACCGCGATTTTCCTTCTGACTTTTGCGGGTAAAGAGTGCTTTGGGTGGGTGGGACTCTATCTGGCAACACCGGTCACACCGGTGTTTACGCGTGTGTCTTTACATCCGGGGCAGCGCCGGGACCCTCCATGTCAATGTAGAGGCGTCTGCGGCTATGGTCTGCGGCACCGGGACCCTCCATCAGTAGTTGGGGCGTCTTCTATAGCAACTTCATCCGGCGAAGCCATGCTGTCCGTGACGCTGACTTGCTAGGGGCTCTGCTAGCGCTAGCATTAGCGTCTCGTGAGACGTTACCTCTCAACGAGAGATATCGCGGGAGTTTAATATCGCGAGATCTCGTACAACGAGATCTCGTTACACGCCTAATATTGAGGTAAGCTGAAAGTTTTTATTTTTTTTATCAGTTGATAACTGACTTCTAGTGACCTAGTAACATACTAATGTTGTATAATGTTTTCTATGGTTAGGAGGTACTAGCCATGGAACTAGCTACATGCTCTGGGTTTGCTTGCTACCATACCATACCATTTTATTTATAAAGCACTTTAAACAGGAACAAGTCCACACCAAAGTGCTGGACAAACAAACACGCAACAGGCAACACAGACAATGAAGTACAACACGAAAAACATAAAAACATTGCAGATCATAAATCAAACGATCCAATACAAATCAGCTGGCATTGAAAGCAATGGAGTAGTAGTGAGTTTTTAACCGGGATTTGAAAACCGAGAGGGAGGGGGCCTGTTTGATGAGCAGCGGTAACTCGTTCCAGAGTCTTGGGCCTGCTACAGAGAACGCCCTGTCACCCCTGCGCTTAAGGCGAGTTTCTGGAACTATTAAGAGTACCTGATCCTCTGACCTCAAAGCACGTGGAGGGACATATGGGTGTATCAGATCCGAGAGATAGGCGGGGGCGAGACTGTTCAGCGATTTGTAGACATACATGAGAATTTTGAATTGGATTCGAAGATGAACCGGTAGCCAGTGAAGGGAGGCCAAGACTGGTGTAATGTGCTCTCTTTTGCGTGTGCTGGTTAAAAATCGGGCAGCTGCGTTCTGAACCAGTTGTAATCGTGCAATGGTGGCTTGACTGACGCCAAACAGAAGTGAATTGCAGTAATCAAGCCTAGATGTAATGAATGCGTGAATCACTGTCTCCAGGTTGTTTTTGGATAATATGGGCTTCAGCTTAGACAGACGCCTCAGCTGGAAAAAACAGGATTTGACGATCATGTTTACATGAATGTTGAGTTTCATGGAAGGATCCATTATCACTCCCAGATTTTTGACTTTTTTTTTTGGCTAACATTGTTTCTCTTTTTTATTCAGATTTAAAACACATTTTCTTTCTGTCAGAGTTTTCACTGAACTTAACAAAGTTTTACTTCATAGACTATGTTCACACTGCAGGCAAATGCTCAATAATACCCCTATACAGTATGGTTATTTTAATATATTTAAATTTGCATTTAAATGTGTCTATTTTCAATGGGCATATATGCAGTTAAGACAGGTAGCTTAGTGCACCCCTAGTTTTTCAACATTAACAATATAATATAATCTAGTCTAAAAAAATGATTTTTGTGGGGGAGGTGGGGTTGTATACAATAGTATGTGTGGTGCAGCCTAAGCATTTGTCTTTGTTGTTGCTTTTTCTTACGCTACTTTTACTTTTATACTTTTAAGTAGTTTTTGAAACCAGTACTTTTTTACTTTTACTTGAGTAAAAAGCTAGAGTTGATACTTCTACTTCTACAGAAGTAATTTTAAATCCCAGTATCTATACTTCTACTTGAGTAATGAATGTGAAAACTTTTGACACCACTGTTGTTAGGCTGATTGGTGACTCTAAATTGACCCTAGGTGTGAGTGTGAGAGTGGATGGTTGTTTGGTGTGAGTGAGACAGGTCCCTCTTGTAAATGAGTCCCCGTGACTCAACGAGGCTAGCCTGTATAAATAAAGGTTGAATGAATGAATGAATGAATATTAAACAACAATGTAAACAAATAGAACATTTATTTAAAACAATAATTGTAGGTTCTGTACTTTATCAAAGTTTTTGAATCATTTGATATTCATACAAAAAATACAAACAAATAATACAGGAATGCATTAAATGCTGTAACTTAAATTACCAGTACTGTATTAGGTTAGCTTAGTTGCCTGGATTCCTCTAAAACAATAAAATAAAAATCTAGGAACAAATAATTAATCCATCCATCATCTTTTTTATTTATTTATTTATAGAGCCCTTTAAAACAACCACAGCTGCAACAAAGTGCTGTACATAAAATCAAGAACATTTAAACACATAAAAATAAAACAATTGTTAAAACATTAAGATCAATAAAAACAATAAAAAGAGTGCAGAACAAATTCAGTCTGTGCTTTAACCACTTCTTCCTTTAAGAGTCATGGGGGTCACTGGTGTCCATGTCCAGCCATCACTGTGCGAGAGGCGGAGGACACCTGGACAGGTCTCCAGTCCATCACATACAAATAATTCAAAATACATGTATAATACAGACAAAAACTGACTTCAGCCTACCAAAGTGTAGTAACCTTTAACTCAAGCATTATAAGAGGGGGACAGTAATGCTGTCATTGCTAGTATCACTCAGCCCTCTGTGAATAGCAAACAACCATCAGGGTGCTAACGATCCATTGTTAGGCTGATGGTCCTCCATCATGTGAGCAGCTTGTTTCGGCTGTTATCAGCCAACTGGTTGATCCACTGTGAGAGGGTGCTAAGACTGAGCTGAATACCAGACTTAGCTTTTTTAGATTTTTCTACCTGGAATATTGAGCATGCATCAGGGTAAAATTAAACATGTTTAAAAGTTGATTTTGGAGCATTTAGAATCGATTCTGAATCGCCAGGACTAAGAATCTAGAGTCTTTAAAAAATCTTTTTTTTCCTACACCCCTACTGGCAAACTTCCTTTTGATCTTTAAAAAAACAACATTAATACAAAGAATTGTATTTTATGTTATTGTGACATGTTTTAAAAAATATACAGGTAGTCCCCGATTTACGAGCGCTCTGATCTACGAGGTTCCAGACTTACGAGCTGGCGAATTTTTGGAAAAAACGCAAAAAATACTGAGTTTTCCTGTGTTTTTTCACCACAGTTCGTTAGCTAAACATGTGGACACACGTTTCCGATCATTTTTATGCACTCATAAGCAGTTTTTCGATGAAAAACGAGTGTTTGTAGTCGCGCTAGCAAAACCGTTCCAATTTACGAGCGAAATTCCGGACTTACGAGACACGTGGCGGCCGTTCCAAATTACGAGATTTCCGGTTTACGAGCGCCTCGTTGTAACGGAACTCGCTCGTAAATCGGGGACTACCTGTATACACTACGTCTAAACTAAGGAGGACACAGAAACTGATTCAACTGGGTTTAAACATAATTATTTTTATTAGTTTGTTCTATGTTTTCTTGTCTTGTCTGGAACCTTGCTGTGGCTGGTGTTAAAAGGATGAAAACTAAAGAAAATAGGCTTTACACACACACACACACACACACACCAAACTCCTGCACAGACTTATTATGTCACACAGCTTTCTAGCAAGGTTTTGGTGCTGGACAAGTAATGTCTTTTGCTTCATCAGAGCAGAAAGGCCTTATCTTTGCATACAGATAGGTCTGCCTGTCGATGGTCAGTCCAGGTGCGGGCAGAACAGGAATGCACTTTAAAGTTGATGACACTGGAAAAGTTTGTATAATAGCTGAAGATGTTGAGTAAACTCAGGAGATGCTTATGTTGCATCTGATGAGGTTAGACAGGGGGAAAACAAAATAAAATAAGGCTTTACACACGCCAAGCTCCTGCACAGACTTATTTTAGATGTCACACAAGGTTTTGGTGCTGGACATGACTTTTGTGTCATCAGGGCAGAAAGGCCTTATCTTTGCATATAGGTCTTTTTTATTAAGCTTTTGTGGGCTGGTCGGTTTCCATCCATCCATCCATCCATCCATCCATCCAAATAATGTATTTCAAAGAAAGAAAGATAAGATTTCTTGTTTCACCAAATATATATTAACATGAAAAATAAATTCTAAAGATAATCTTACATAAAGATAAACAAAAACATTTTAGAGCAAAATTATCTGGGAAAAACAAGGCTATTTTAATTAAACACGCTGCTCCATTCAGCTTTTTTATTCCTGATAGCTGACAGCTGCGTGAACGGCTGATCCATCCGATCTTAACTGTACAGTACATTTTACCTTTTCAAACGGCCAGTTGAATTTGCATAATTGGTGCACCATTATCGTGCTTTAAATTTTAGTTTCTTTGCTGCGATTTGTAAAACCTAAGCCAATCCAACGCGTGTGATTGCGCGATACGCGGCTGGACACAGACCCGGCTGGAGACACGGAGCCAAGTGGAGGCTCACTTTACCGCAGTGGCTGGAGCGCATTGCGCGGTGATTACGCGTGTCTGCTTTGTCTAATGAAATAAAGATAGTGGATGGATGGATGGACGTATGTATGTATGGATGAATGTATTATGTAGGATGGATTGAAACTGATTTGCTTGCATTTGCTTGCGAACGTAGTAAAAGCTTTTTTTTTTCCCTCGGGTCGGTCGGAAAAACAGCTGACAGCTCTGACGCTTTGATCGGCTTTATTTTCCTTGTTCCTTGTGTTCACTGGGCAATCTATAGATGTTAAGTAGCCATGTGCTTCTTTCAAAGCTGCACGTTATTGGCCGAAGCCAATAACAAAGCTCCGATACCAGCCAAACAAGTCCCGCATGTTGATCAGCTGTGAGTGTTCCCGCCCCCAGTACGCAAATCCCTGCGGCTTGGTTTTACTCTGAAAACAAACTGATTTCTAACACAAAGTTTATCAGTTTAAACACTTCTAAAGTGTTTTTTAAAGCATGGGATGGGTTCTCCACAACTTCAACTAGTACATTTAGCAAAAAAACGATTTTCACTAATTTCTCAGAAGTTGAAGGTTTATTGATTTTTTTCAGAGTTAGAGTGTGCGACTTGTTCCTACATTTCACGTGCCTGGTCACATATTATTCAACTCTGACACTTATTAGACACTTTCCTTTGCAGAAAAGACACAGTAATGCTTCACATTAGAGAATAACACAGCATATAAACACATATCATGAAAATGACAAAATGTTATTCTTTTGATTACATTAGAATAAACTTAAAGAATAGAGATAGTTTTTGTGAATGAACATGTTGTTTGATTCAAACTAACAAAGACTAAATGTCTGTTTATTGAGAGGTCAGTAAAGGTCATCACTGGACATCGTCATGTCCACTACATCACCCCCTTTTGGAAGTCATCGCCCGTCCTTGGGGATGAGATCCAACATGAAAGGATACCTTGAACTGTCTCTGATCTTGAAGTAATCCAGCAAGTGGAAGAAGAAAGATCAAAATTATAATCCCATAAAGTTTTTGGAACTTCCATACTGTTCGTAGGTAATCCCATTGCGGTAAGCTTTTAATCCTTTGGAAAACAAAGTCTTATAATCCACAGCGGAAAATCCACAGCAGTAATTCCACCACGATTCGTTTTGTTGATTGATCAGCAACAATTGTTTTTATAATCAGCATGTAGAGGGGATCCCTCGATTGACGCAGAGGAAGCGGCCCTTAGATGAAGGTTGAAGACCAAACATTGGGAGTTACAGGTTCCCACATCGAAGGTTGTTGGCTGGTTGGTTTCCAGTCGGTGCCACTCTGGTTCTATGTGTCATGCCATTATGTGATTTTAGGTGGGCTTATGATTGGGATTTTACATTAAGCCTTACCTATATGCACCTTGTCTGTAAGCTATCATGACTTAGATCAGCTACAATTACCAATTAAGGGGTGGATCAATGCTGTAAAAAGCGGATATAGGGATCTATACCTATAGAAGGTTCAGGATGGCTTCTGTAACGATTATTCCTCCATTCATTACTTAGTTTAGGTTAAACTAAAATAGAAAAAGGAAATATAGTTTGGTCTAAATGTCTGTTGTCTTTTAGACTAACCACGTAGGATTTGGTATTCCTAATAAATTTTGAAGTCTATGGCAAGACTCATCAAAATGAATAGATAATCTAGAATAGAATTGATCGAATCGGTTCAATTTAGAAATTGTGAGACCAGTGTAGTTTATGGTACCTTGAGTAGCTTTAAACTACATTGACTCTTCAACGATTGAGATTTAACAAAACAAACTGCATGTTGGCATAGTTAAATCCATATTATGCATTAACCAATGTTAATACAAAACCTTTTTTGACTGGGAGTGTTCAGAACCAAAACAATATCTCAAATAATGACAACAGTAATGACTAAACAACAAAGAAACAACGTTTCACTGCTTCGACACACTCTTGTCGTCAGATTCCAAAAAGCAACACACAAGAAAAACAGGTCTCAACTTTATAACCGAGGTCAAATTAAATCTCGTAGATTTAAACGGTTGTTAAGGTTAGTTTTTTGTTGTGGGTGTTAGACTTAGCGTTTCTAAGTTCAAGTTGGACAATGCGACTTATAGGGTGGAAAATACGGTAGTTTAAACCTGATTAGTTTATTTACTAACTTGTGTTTGGGCGACCTTATTATCCCATGAAGTCGGTGAGTTTGTGAGATCTTTGTCTTTTGTGGAGTCATTGAACGCCTTGTAAGGTTTGATCTGATTTCGATGTACCCATTTAGCAATTGGCTCTTTGCGGCCTTTGCTGATTTTGATTTCGTAGACGACTGAGGACACTTTGTCTGTTATCAGATGAGGTCCAGTCCACCTGGGCATTAGTTTGCAGGCGAGAGTTCCGGTCTCGGACCCTACTTTCCCGGTTGCGGGGGCGAACGTATAGTACCAGACTCTGTCTCCCACTTGGAGTTCATTGTGAGAGGCCTTCTGGTCATAGTACGCCTTGCGTCCTTCAGCGGATCTTTCCAGGTTTTTCTGGGCGAAAGCAAAAGTGTTTCTGAGGTGTACATTCAAATCTTTCATGTATTGTTGTGTAGTGTAGGCTGTCGCCATGGCGGCGTCGCCTGGTTGGTACAACAGGTGTAGAGGGAGAGTCATTTGTCGACCGGTCATCATCTCGAAGGGAGAGATGCCAGTTGATGTGTGTGGAGTGGCTCTTATGGCCATGAGGACCAGAGGGAGTTTCACATCCCAGTCCTTGTGGTTTGCAGCCACGTATTTCTTCAAAATACTCACCACAGTTCTGTTTGCTCTCTCTACTTGGCCTGAAGCCTGTGGGTGGTAGCCGACATGAAAGTTGGCCTTGACGCCTAGCGTCTTCCACAGTTCTTTCATCACTTCACCTGTGAAGTGTGTACCTTGGTCTGAGTTCACCCTAAGGGGAAGTCCAAACCTTGAGAATATATGATTCATTAACAACATAGCAGTGGTTTGTGCTGTGTCGTTAGGAGCTGGTAGGCATTCTACCCATTTGGTAAATGCACAGGTTACCGTGAGAAAATATTTATTTCCTCTAGAGCTCTTAGTGAGTGGTCCAACCCAGTCGATCTGGAGGTCAGACCATGGGAATGCAATGCCTCTGCTTTGCAGTGGTGCTCTGTGAAGTGGTCTGGTTGGCTGAAACTGGCCGCAGACCACGCACCCTTCAATGTAGTCCTTGACATCCTTTTTCATTCCAGGCCAATAGGCAATTTGTTTTAATGCCATCAGCGTGGCTTTATCTCCTTTGTGTCCTGTGGACGGGAGATCATGGGCATGAACTAACATCACCCCCTTTTGGTCATGGGGAACCACGAACACAGGTGAGGACGTTGGTCCATGAGCGAAAGTTAAGATGCCTTTGATTAGTTTTAACTGTTTGCGCAGCTGGTAAAGGACTTTAAGGTCTGAATCGGAATCCAGTTCGTCTTTAGACGGAGTATTTTTGTCTGGATCAGTCAGGTACAGTATCATGGAGTTGATAGCAGGATCCGACTGCTGTAGTTGGATGATGTCTGGGTCAGTCAGTGCAGGTCGTACAGAGACTGCATTGTTAGCAGGTCTGGCTGCGGCCTATGCACGTGTGACTGCCATAACCTCAACAGTAGGTTGTATTGGCAGAGTCTCGATTAACCAGGAGGGTTCGAAGGACCATAGCAGACCTTCGTCGGCTCCTTCTTTGGCTAAGGAATCTGCAATGTAATTGTAGTGCTTGTCATTGCCTGGGACTCTTGAATGTCCTGGAACTTTCTTCCAGTAGATCTGTAAGTTGTGTGATGTCACCAAGCGATCACACGCTATGAAAAGCTCTTTGTGTTTGACCACTTTTCTGTCGCTTGTTAAGAAACCGTTCTGTTTCCACATAGCGAGGTGACAAGCGAAACTTAAACGAGCATAGTTAGAGTCAATGCAGATGACTAGCGTCTTGATGGAGCGTTCTACAACCATCTGGAGAGGTATTAGGATTCCTGCAATCTCAGCGTACTGAGAAGTCTGAGAGCCTAATTTGTAGCTGAAAGTAATCTGTTCTTGGTCTTGGAGGAGGACCCCTCCAACACCTGCTCTGTAAGAGCCTAATTTGTAGCTGAAAGTAATCTGTTCTTGGTCTTGGAGGAGGACCCCTCCAACACCTGCTCTGTAGATTTTGTCGCGGAGGAATGAAGATCCATCCACGTACAATGTTGTCATATCTTTGCAGATATTGTCATCAAAGAAGTGGTGATTCGGGTCTTCAGTTACTGGGGGTCTTACCTCAACCGGCGGCTGGGTGGCTGGTACATCTTGTGTACACTTTTGGCAGATTGCCAAGTCAGTACCCAGATGTGATTTCTTGTTTTGACCATAACGTATGCCGGTTAAAACTTTGAAGCACCATGAGCCATGTTGTAACACGTGAGTTTGTTACCACACCATCTCTGATGCGTTCGCTATTTAGAAAAGTCACTGGCTGGTGTTGAGTTTCAACAATGATTTTCTGTCCACCAATGTAGCTGGAGAAATGTTTTACTGCCCACACTGTGGTCAGTAGAGCTTTCTCACAGTCTGAGAATCTCAACTCGGGGCCTACCATTGTCTTGCTGGCGTAGGCCACAACACGCTTGTCTCTGTCGTGTATTTGGTACAGACCTGCACTTATGCAATAAGCTGAGAAGCCTACTTCCAAGTAAAACTCTTTGTTGTAGTCAGGGTAGACTAAACATGGGGCTGACTTGATCCTGTTTATAAGAGCGTCCATTGCTTGCTGTTGTTTGTCAGTCCAGACAAATGGAACGTCTTTCTTAAGGAGTTCAGTCAGTGGCTTTGCAAGGTCTGCATAGTTTTTTATGAACTGGTTCGAGTAGTTACACACGCCAAGAAAAGTTTGTAGTTCTTTGAGATTAGTGGGGACTTTGAGATTGTCAAGGCCTTGGGTGCGAGTCAGTTGAGGCTGTACTCCGTCTGGGCCTACTGGCAGGCCAACGTAGTCCACCTTGGTTCTGCACCACTGGCATTTTGACAGTGATATCTTAGCACCAGCAGTTGTTAGTTGATTCAGAACATGGTCGATCTCAGCCAAATGTGAGTCCAGTGTTGGCTGCCTCAAAAGGACATTGTCCACGTAAACCAGTGCCCCACACTCGTGGGCGTCTGGACATGCTTTGTTCAAGAAGATGTTGAACTCTGCAGGTGAGTTAGCGTAGCCAAAGGGACACCTGGTGAAGGTGTATTGTCGGCCACCAAAAGTGAAAGCTAGTTTGTATTGGTCCTCGGTGCGCACAGGGATGGTCCAAAAACCAGAGGCGACGTCGAGGGTCGAGAAGTACTTACCATTGGTGACCTTGGGCAGTTCCTGTTGGAGCTGGGTCATTGGCCACCTTGATAAGGGAACTTGTTTGTTTAGCTTTCTGTAATCAATTGTGAGTCTCCACTTTCCATTTGGTTTTAACACTGGCCATAAAGGCGCAGAGTAAGTGCTGTTACAGTATCTGATGATACCATTCTTTAAGAGGTTATCAAGGATTTCCCTGATAGGTTGATGTGTTGCCAGAGGAA
>JBBPBX010034647.1:0-11106 GCA_038048925.1 Garcialebias charrua
CCACCTCCCCCCACTACAGCCTCAGAAATGAACAACAACTTAGTGGGAGATGAAGTCGGGTAGGACATCTTTTATCAAACCCGTCTCCCAAAGCGGTGGTTAAAAAAAAACAGCCTCTCAAATTGCAGCGCGCTGTTGTCAAGCTGTCATTAGACGGCTAACGGAGGCTAACCAGCTTTAGCACCAACTAGAGGAAAAGACGGCTAAAAAGTGAAAGTAGTCCTCAAAGTAGTTCAGCCGTTGGTGTCGCGGCTTTCGCTCACGCAGACCAAGTTTATTTAGAGTAATGTCGCTTTAGTTGTCGGTTGAAAACCCATGGAAGTGAGGCCACTCGTGTTAGCTTGAAGTTAGCCGAGCTAACGCTCCGCAGCGAAAAGTCTCCTCTCGCCGCTGCGAGGAGGGCATTTAGCGGACACCGCTGGAGGATGAAGCGTCCTCCTCCGCTCCGAGCTGAGCGGTTCGACCGGGTCCATGACACGCTTTGGTGCCGTGGTGACCCGAATCATTAAAGCTATCGGTTCCTGGAGCGAACCCGTGAAGTCTGCGGGCATTTTGATCGTGGTCCTGCCGCTCTGCGCGGCTGCCGCTCGTCTGTGGTGCGGGATGTTCCGCCGCTGCTGCTGCTGGCTCTCTGCTGTGTTTGGCAGGACGGTCCCATAAAGACATTTTATTGTCCACGCAGACTGTATTTTTATAATCTAATGTGATTATTGATCATAGCGGTGTTCACTTTTTTTGTTATTGTAGGAAACTTTTTGTTGGTGGATTGGACTGGAGCACAACACAAGGTGAGTTATAAATGCTCACACACCTGCTGTTGTTTAACTTTTATTTAATATCTGACATGTGCATGGATTGATTTATTTTAATCAGACACAAGGTTCTGGCTGGTAAAGATAGAAAAATAAAGACACTTGGCATGATTAAACTCTACAGATTGAATTAGTCTAGTTTTGTTTTGTATGAACAGATCCAGAATAAAATACTGTACAGATTTATCTGCTGCGGTTTTTGCTGTGGTCACAATGTCAGAGTGACTGTAATTACAATGTAATAACAAGAATCTGTGTGGTAGTTGGTCAACCTTTGTGACTTTTTTATTGGTGTTGTTTGTCATGAAATAAAAAAATCATGGCTGATTACCTCAAATTTGTTATTTTGGTTTCTACCAGTAAGCATTTAAAAAAGCCCAAGTTAACAAGCTTTAGAAGAGCGCATACATTTAAAAATACTATACAGAAGCACATTCTTAGCAAAAAAAAACTAAAAAACTAAATTGGAGCTATACTGTGAGCTGGTTGCATCTTCGTTTTCATACTGGGTTGATTAGGTGTGCACATGGCTGATTGACGATTTAGATTTTTTTTTTAAAGTGGCTAACATTGACCAATTAATGTCTGTCTCTATTGGTATACAGTAGTTTCACACATATGTTATGATGTTACTGCATATATTACTGTAATTATTACCTGTTTCATTAATATCTTGATTATTATTGTGTTTTCATAAGGAGAATATGGCAACCCTCGACACGTTTACACATTACAGAGCCAGAACTGAAGGAAATACAGTAACATCTTATGAATACTCCAATTGCTTTTGAGCAATAATGTAGATTTATTTTATAATTTAATTTCATTGCAAACTCGAATGATTACATCAATTTTTTTATGATCTCCTACCAGGAGATGATAGTTTACTTTCAACCGTTTGTTGGCTTATAGTTGGCTCAGTCATTGTTTAACTTTGCACGAGTGCTTCTCTGTGTTAGCACGCTCACCGTTAAGATCTGATCTCTGCGTAACTCGGTGACTGTTTCTGCGCTCATGCCCCGGGGCTTTTCAGCAACAAGAAACCCAATTACGCTAACGCTCTCCAGAGCAACTTCTCGTTTGTTCAAACTTGCTTGCCTTAGTTGAGTTGGCTCTGTGGGTGTGTGCAGGATTTATAATGGCTGGTAGTATGTTTGGCGCTGTGCAGGATGACAGTAGGTCTGTGCTTTGTTTGCCTGTTGGGAGTTCCTGTTTATGACAAAGTAATACGTATAATGTTTACATATAAATAATATAGTACAGTCCCCAGTAATCTGCAGTAACATAAGCTCAAGGTCACTGGATGATCTTCTGGGTTATTTAGTGAGGTTGTGCTTGTGATTTTTGTTCCAGTTATAGTTCTAGAGCTTGTTGAAGTGCTAAACATGTTTTCATACTCATTTTTTAAATAATGAAAGCAAGAGGTTTGTAAATCATGACTACGTACAGTACTTTTATTTTTGCCGTTCAGAAGGCAAGCTGGGAGTAGTCAAATCTTTGGCTGTAATTTCACGTTTGCACTGGTTGTGTGCATGTTTGTGCTTGATTACGTGAAGCCTCACTGTCCTGTTTGTCTTTCTTTTCTTAGAGACGCTGAGGAACTACTTCTCGCAGTATGGAGAGGTAGTAGACTGTGTCATCATGAAGGACAAAACTACAAATCAGTCTCGAGGTTTTGGCTTTGTTAAATTCAAAGACCCCAATTGTGTACGAACAGTGCTGGAAACAAAGCCACATAATCTTGATGGAAGAAATGTGAGTATTTTGAAGAAGGTGGGAAAAATCTGTATGGTTTGCGTTTAGTGTTCGTTCTAAAATGAACTTCAGAAATGATTGGAGAAGACAAGTCAAACAGCACATTTTTATGGATAAAGTTTGCATTGTTGGTGTTAAAAGTTAAAAAGAAATGCAATATTTTACAGAAAATATATATTTGTTCTCCGTCCTAAACAAACTATTTCAACATTTTGTGTTTCTATTGTGTTGAGTGTTTCGAGACGATGTCTTTAAATCACCGCCGTCACGTGTTATTGAGAGGGACAAAGCAATACACTGTAATGGATTTGATGAAGAACATTTGAAGGTGCCTTTATTAGAGGATGATGTGAAACGGTTTTCTCTGCCTCTGCTGTTAGATTGACCCGAAGCCATGCACTCCCAGAGGAATGCAGCCTGAAAAGTCTCGAACCAAGGAGGGCTGGGTAAGAGGCGTCTGATTTCTTCTGAGGAGGCTAGGTTAGGTGATTTTGGTGGAGGAAAGCTCAGATTCACACTCACTCCATCCTCTCTTCCTCCTGAGGTTTGACTCTTCTTTGCTTTGATGGGTCATGACAAAACCTTCATCTTTATTTTATTTTTTTCCAATAAATGTGAATTTTGTTATTACTTCCTCATAAAATTTGACTTTTTTTTTTTTTTTTAAAGATCGGGCTTAATTATTTGGGGGAATTTGCAAAAAAATTAGTTGGGGCATTTGGTAATCACAAGTTTATTATTTCATTTGATTTTTATTTGTGTTGAAGGGACTGCATCTGTATCAGCAGCTTTCAGCTTGTCTGGAAATGTCACTTAATAAGATCACATTTACTGAATGAGCAAAAGCCTTTATGGAGATTCTTGTATCACGGTCCTGAATGTTAAGACATAATACAATATTTCTGAGATGCAATCTATTGTATGATCCATAAAACTGCTCTCTGCAATGATTTTTTATTTTTTTTAGACAGGCGGTCATTTTCCCTCCAACTTGAATAATTATGGGGTCAATTAACAATGACCATCAAGCCCCTGCAGATCTTTTTTAGTGATTTTGTGCTTCTGGGCAGCAGATTTAGTATATTTTCTGTCAGTAAAACAGTTTTATAGTTCTCATTTTGCTGTTTGCTTGAAGTCGTAACTGGTACCAAATGTTTTAATAGGAAAACAGAAGATGTAGTAGTTAAAATGTTTTTCCTAAGAAGCCTCCAGCCTTTGCACGGCAGTAGTGAAAAGCCCTGTGGTTGAGAGTAAGTGGAAGAAGCCGTGTTCTCTGATGTGTGGAGTGTAGTGTTTGCATTGACATGACATGTTAAGAATTATACCCCAGGGCAAGAGGAGAACCTAATTTTTTCTGCACTGGCTGAATAGATGATAGCTAACTGGCCCCCTCCCAAACGGATCCTTTAACAGACTTTGAAATCCATTCACTCCCTGTTCTTCTTTTTTTTTTCCAGAAGGGCAGCAAAGCTGACAGCAATAAATCAAAGAAGATATTTGTAGGTGGAATCCCCCATAACTGCGGCGAGCCTGAACTCAGGGATTATTTCAATAGATTTGGAGTGGTGAGTATTACAAATGTCCAACACCGCCTACTGTGGTTGTCATTAACGTTGTTTAAAAGGGTCAGCACTAAAGTGGCTGTGCATGAAGGACTACTCGGATGGGATCATGCAACTGAGATAGAACGTTAATAAAAAAGGGACATTGTCCAGTTTTCTAAATGGAGCCCATCTTTCCCTTTGTCCCATTCAAGGTCACAGAGGTGGTAATGATCTATGATGCGGAGAAGCAGAGGCCCCGAGGTAAAAGCTGATCTAGTTTTCTTTTTCTTTTTTTACTTCTCGTTTCTCTTTTCCGTATCACTTTAAATCTTATGACAAACTATTCTGGCCCAAAGAGGAAAAGCTCATTTCATTTGACTTCAGTTTTAACACCAACTTAAAGCAACACTTCTGTGTGCTGTCATCGCTCACAATGCAACAAATGCAGTTAAAGCACTTTAGATTAAGCTCCATACCATGTCACTGCTGTGTAATTAATTACAACATAATTAATTACAATTGTGCAGAATTTGATTACTGCAAATGTTTAAAGGTGATTTGGAGTTTCCAAAATTGCACTTTATAATCACTTTTCAACAACTATCTTAAATGCTCATTTCACCTTGTTCCATATGGTTATTTATGAAAATTGGGAATGATTTCTGGAAACTAAAAGCTTTGTTTTGCTCTTTGTGTTATGACCTTGTTGACCAGCACCAGTAATTTCCTTTGATTTGCCACAGCCGTGTTTTTAGGAACTCAATCAATCTTTAAACAGAACAAGGAAACTGGACTAAATTTCCTTTTATTTGAAGCAAAGAAAAACATGTTGGTTCTGGACTGTAACAGGCTACAACAGCACTTTTACTTTTTGCAATAGCTTTGAACAAATTCTTTCACTTTCATACATGTTTTGACTTTGAGTACTAATGAGCATTAAATCAGCATTTATTATTCCAAATTTGGATTCATATATAAACTTGATTATACCTGTAAGGGTGCTAATACATTAATCATGTAAAAAATACCTGTTAAATTGTATGCTTTATTTAAATCTGGCTCCTAACATTAACAGGTGCCCGACGGTGTGTTTAGAGGGGTTTGCATAGCAAAGTCATTCTTTTTTAAACAACATATGTAATATGTTTTGCACTGCAACTGAAGGAAGCAAATAGAAAAATTCTGTCATAAGTTGAAAATTAATTCATATTGTTTGCAATCTGTTCTTCCTATTATTAACAAAGCTGAATATAAAAATGCTTGACAACTTTCATAAACTAAAACTCTTTCAATTGTAAGTGAATTCACACAGTGTTTGATTTTGCATTTTTAACCATTTAAAGTAAAATAAAACAAATCCACATTAAAATGTGTCTAATTACTCTAATATAGGTATAACTGCAAGATGAATTATGTTTAAAAGTGGGATTTATTTATTTTTCTTAAATATTTTTCTTAAAGTCTATCAAGAGATTTTGTGCATGTAAAAGTAATGTTGTTAAAATGTGTTCTGGGAGTTGAAGGAAACTACTTCCTGGTAAGGAAACAGATTGTGAGGAAACAGGTGCTCCAAAAACTACGGTACTTCATCACATCTTGCAGCTGGCATATTGAGAACAGTTTGTGTATCTAAAGGAGGATTTGTTCTTCAAAGAAGCTGCTTTTGGCCCCAAATACAGAAGGTGAAAATAGACTTTTTTTTATATAAGAACAATGCAGTTATTTTAAAGGCTTCCAGTGGTTCTGACGTTTAACCCAGTTACTGACAGCAGAACTGATGGGCTTTTTATATTTGCCCAGTATAGCAATTAATATATTATGAGACTTTGACATGTGTCCACACTTTGAGCATGGATGGTCTCCCTGGGAATCAAACCGGTCCCACCGGCTGTGTCAGACTCTGCCCACCGAGTTACAGTCACAGCTGTTTCATCTGCATTTGTCCCACATAGCATCGACGCAGCGACCACCGACCCACAGCTTATACATTACTTCTCCTCCTTCAAATTACCATTCAGGCTCTGTTGGGAAATCCCAGAATAGTTTGTCATTAGGATTGTGTACAGTGTACTGCACCAGTAACTTAAGATAATCTTTAACACTTTCTATTACTAAAACTATAATGTGTTCACGATTGGAATAAGTTTCCTTTAACTTGGTTTAGAAGTAACTGACGTCTTAAATGGTATACAGTAGTATGTTTTCCTGTATGTAGAAAGTTAAGTATTTTTCTTAGTAAGCTCTTTTCTATTTTTCTTTCTTCTTCCGCCCTTCTCTTTGTGAATGGTTTGAATGTGATTAACAGTGTCTCTTAAGATTTGTCTTTTCTCCTTTAGGTTATTGTGCATTGATAGGCAGCACAGAGGTACAGGCCAAATGCAAAAACACATTTTTACTCTGTCTAAATAGGGCATACTTAAAGTGCATCAAGGGTTTTACTGGGCTGAGGATCATCTGTAATCATTAGTAAGACAAAGTGTTCACTGAGGGATTTGATCAGGTTATTATAGTAGAAAGATGCATTTACATAATTTTATGTTACGAAGTAAAAAACAAAGGGTGGAAATCAGATACAGGTAGTCCTCGATTTACGACTGAGATCCGTTCCTACGCTGCGTCGTAACCCGAATTTTGACGTAAGTCGGCACATACGTAAATACTTCACCTTATACGTACAGTACTGTATTTTACCAAGCACTTACGCCAAATTTACACTACATGTGGTCCGGCTCCGCTCCGCAGGTCGCAGCAAGTCCAGTTTACACTACCTCCGCTCCGCTCTGGTCCGCCTGGATGCGCTGCTCCGAGACGCATGCGCGGGAATTGCGAGATCGCGCGATAAATCAAGTGATAAATAAGTAAGTCAGAACAAAACAATTCATTCGGTGGAAGAAGGAGAACAACAGTAGAGACTGCTGCCTTGATCTTCTCTCGTAAATGAGCGACAGGACATGGTTTGAGCAACAGGAAGTGATGTATTACATTTCAGAATAAAATACTTTTTTATTTATTTATTTCTTGTATTGCGTTTGTAGGCGTAGTCATAAATGATAGTTTGACAGCATTTTTGTACAAATAAATCCGTATAGAGCTAGGATTAGTCCGCCCGTGGTGATTTTATTTTGTAAATACGGATGTTGTGCTCGTTCCTTTTCCTGTTGGTGCGACGTAATCTTCAAAAGTTGACTCCGGCACAGCTCCGGCGTCCGGCAGAAATAGAAATATTTCTAATTTTGACGGACTGCCGTCCGCTCGCCGCAGCTCGCCGCCGCCGTGCGGAGCCAGTGTAAATGCTTTCATTGATTATAATGGGTGCGTATTTGCTGCGGAGGTCGGATCGGAGCGGGGCGGAGCCGGAATGCATGCAGTGTAAATTTGGCGTTAGCCTATCCTAACACAGTACTCTACATAATTATCAACAAACGCATACATTTGAGAGCCATAATGAAGGGAAAAAATAGTTAATTTCCTACTGGGATGCAGTGGTGAAGTCGTCCGTCTCTCCTCCGTATTCTCTATTGCGTTTACGCCGTAAAACCGGAAACTGCGTAACTTGGCTTTTCAAAATAAAAAAAAACTAAATAAAACATTTTAATGAGAGATGCGGCGTAACCGCGAAACGTTGTAACTCGAGACCATTGAAAGTCGAGGACTACCTGTACCTGATATTTAACTTGTAGTAAAGAATAAAGGGCAGAGGATTATTTTGCGCTTAGTAAACCATAATTCATATTATTACAATTTTTTTCTTCGTAAAATATCAGCTGACAGTAAAAAAAATTGTTGCACAGTTTGTGAATCCTTGGTCCAGATATTCAGATTACTCTTAGAAAGAAAAAAAAGATTTACAAATTGGAAATTTGGACTCCCCTCGTTCGTTTAAAATAATTTATGTACAAAATATTCACGGTTTGTAGATATACAGTAATGTAGACCTTTAAAACTTGACCAAAATGGTTACTTTTGGTTGTTTAATGATAATTTTAAGCAGTCCAGATTATTGATTGATTCTAAGTAACAAGTCTTTGCAAGTTTAGTTTGAGCGTAACAAAAGTTATTCAGACTTTTTAATGGGGCCAGTTTGGTTTTAAATTTAGGTTGGGGACGGGTCATTGACGGATGTTATTAATAGCGGTGGTGCAAAAGGCGTGGGAACGTTTGGCACTGTACAAGAGGTCTCTGAAATCTTACTTGTCTCATAGGACATCTAATTGGATTCAGGTTAGGTCCCCAAGTAGAGATGCGCTCTCAACCCAGTTCTGCCATAGCTCAAAGATAACCAGATTGAAAGTAGATCACTGCAGCTTGCAGCAGCTTGTTAACGCTCTGAAGAAAAGTTTTGGAAGTTCTCTAGTTTACGGAGCAGTCATCGTGGCCAAAAACATTGACTTTAAACTGCGTTCCCTTTGATGCACTCTGTATATATCCCATGAAAAATATGTCAGCAAACTAAGTCAATTATCCTTTTGGCAGAGCTTTCACAACCTGTATCTTTGTGTTACCTCTGTGAGCAATATTTAATTTGTCCATTTTAGGCTTATCCCGGCAGACTCAAAAGTAATATACTGAATTTGGGAAAGCTCGGAGAAAGCATTAAGCATTCTACAGTTTGTGTTTCTCCATATTTTTGTGATGCATTAACAATGGCTGCTGCGAGTGTGTGCTCCACAGCGTTGTATCAAGGCACAGTTCAAGGTGGGGTTTGGATGAAAGTGCATCAAGTCACAAAATGTAACGTTACTTCAGTTTGTTCACTTAAATGTTTCTGAACGTACAGTAGAAAGCTGACTTAACTGACCTTTTAAGTGATATTTCACTATGTGCGTCATTCATCACGCTAAGCAATTCATAATTGTTAACTTCACCAAAACAAATTCTCTGCACAGTAAAGAGAAAGGTTTCCTTCAATCCCCCAGGCTTTGGACTTGGATTTGTGTTACTCTGCAAGTCTGCAACGTCATCCGAACCCCAGGAGCCTCTTGCTCAGTCTTGACGGAGCCTCTATCTGCTGAAGCCCAATACTGTTCTTCATCTTGTGTTGTCACAACCCCCTGCTACCTTGATTCACTCTTGGTCGTTGGCTAGGTTTTGGATTTATTACTTTCGAGGCCGAACAATCAGTGGACCAGGCTGTCAACATGCATTTTCACGACATCATGGGCAAAAAAGTGTGTAGTTGTAGTCTTATTTACCCTTACGATCAAACAGAGGCTTGGGCGATGAAGTGACAAGTTTATTGTGATGATGTTTTCATTGTATAAAGTAATATTTTAATAACTTTAAATTAGTGAGTGCAGCATCATCAGCAGTACAAATTTTTTTCATATTACTGTAAACCTTTTGATAATCAGTGTCTTAGTTTTATATCTTATGATATAATTTCTATTTGCAGATTCAAGCTTCGCCCAAGGCTTTGTTTAAACTGACCTCTCCTTTAGAGTGTTGAAGTACACAGTTTACCAAAAATAAAATCTATTATACGTTGATAATGTGAAAAATTATAACAGAAAAATACATGAAAATTTCATTTTAATTTAGAAGAATGTTAATAAACGTAGATCACCTAAAGGATTGGTCTAATATGTTCGTTCTGTTTTTTTTTTCCTTTTTGGTTTTGTTTCTGACGTTTTATTGGCGGGTCACAACATGTTTTATTACAGTATTTATAAAAAAAATAAAAATAAGCTCAATTCAGTGACCTCAGCTGAATCTCCATACTGTGTCTGTCAGCTCCCTAAATAACAAACGAAAGCCTGAAACACAAGTTGCAAAAAGACATTTGCATATCACTTCTCGGTGTTTGTTTAGCTCACTCGGCGCACCAGATGGATGGGGTTTACTCATCCACACAGTATCAGGTAGACTTCACATGCAGGAAAAAAGAAAGTACATTTACGGTAAAATTAATTTGTATATCAAAAATTTTCCTCAACTTTTGTCAAACCTTGTGTTGCACAAATCTCTAGCAAACAACACCCACCTGCTGCCTCAGCTGAAGAACACTACGGTAATCCGTTTATATTGACAAGTATTTGCCAAAGTTGGTCTCAAACTCTTGGGTTTTAAATGTGTCTCCAACAGCTCCAAATCATAAGTAAACTCCCCGTTTCCCCAAAAAGATTAGGTAAAGATTTGGCAAAGATGAAGAGATTGAAAGAGTGATGGCCTCATTCTTGCTCTCCAAGCAGATGTAGAATGAAGCTATGGGTTAAATAAAATGGTTAGTAGGGCTGCACAATATTAGACAAAACTCAATAGGCGATAGTAGTGTTTATTAATACATAATAATTGCAACAAACTACTATTTTCCTCCTCGCTTTCTCTTCTGTCATCACTGTGATTTAAATCAGACATGAACGTCAGTGAGAGTGTTGGATTGACCAAATATATGCAGAACATGACTACATAGTACTCAAAATATAACAGCCTATGATTTATTCATGTCCAAGCAGTCCTTTACGATATTACGGTAATATTGTGCTCACTGGTACTGCAATGAAGGTAAATTTGCGGTATACAGTAATGTAATGGTTACTGTTGCACCGAGGGACTGAGAGAAACGCAATTTCAATTCTGTGTATGTCCTGTACATATTGCAGTTCTGACAATAAAGTTGACTTTGACTTTGATGTGCAGCCCTGATGGTTCATCAAGTAGAAATCTAATCTAAGGGGCGGCCGTGGCGTAGTGGTAATGGCAGTCGTCCCCCGATCGGAAGGTTGGCGGTTCGAATCCCGGTTCCCCACACCATGTGTCGTTGTGTCCTTGGGCAAGACACTTAACCCCGAGTTGCTCCCGGTAGGACTGGAAAGCACCTTGCATGGTAGTCTGCCGCTACCGGTGTATGAATGTGTGTAGCATTCAATGTGTGTAGCACTTTGAGATTTTCACTAATGAAAAGTGCGTTATAAATTGAATTCATTATTATTATTATTATTATTATTATTATTATTATTATTATTATTATTATTATTATTATTATTATTATTATTATT
>JBBPBX010034647.1:11165-26731 GCA_038048925.1 Garcialebias charrua
GGTACTGTTGCATCATACCATCACATGTCTAAAATCTTAGATCTTTTCAAGGCTGCACAGTTGGTTCTTGAATGTTTGTTTGATTTACATGGTTTGTGGTTGGTTTGGGTAGTTTTGGGTAGTTATGTGAATGGCTTTGGTAAAGCTCTATAGTACAGTAGTCCCTCGCTACTTCGCGGTTTGTTTATCGCGGACTTGCTTTATTGCGGTTTTTCAAAATAAGATTGGACATGGCATATGGTTGATGGATGAGCCACACGATTGTCGTGGAATTTTTATTTAAAATAAATTATTTTAAATTATTTAGCACCTGCTGAACCTTTGTGCAGCCCATACTGCAGGATAAGCTTCCTCCTACAGCTGATCAGCTGTTTTCCGTGCAGAGCAGAGAAGTGGGCGTGGCCAAGAGCGCTTGCAGGTGACTATAAGTAGCGGTGGCAAGGAGCTGAGTTCATGACTTGCTGTGCTCTGTTAGAGCATTTAGGGTTTAGAAACATTGTTTGGAATATTGCAAGAGTGTGGGAATGGTTTAAAACACCTTTATATACACTGTATATACCAAAATAAACTACAACTTACTACTTGTACTTCTATTCCTACTTCACGGTTTTCCACTTATCACGGGGCTTCGGGGTACAGGATCTTTCGCGATGAACGAGAGACTACCGTACTCTGAACTTAAGCGCTCAAGCGAAATTTCTTCTTTGGATTAAATTTTTTTTTAATGACAAAAATGGTTAAATCCTGTCATCTGGGACATGATTTAACTATTTTTGTTATCTACTGTACTTGGATGCTTGAGTTTACAAAACTTTTTTTTAATGGTATATTTTAGAGGATTTACGTCATGAGCTGAAATTTTAGAAAATATTGTGTGGTAACTCATGATATGGAGCAATAACTTTAGTTGACGTACTTATGGTTTGTTCTCAGCACTTCAAAACATTTGATCAATTTGACAGTTTGTCTCTTTAGAATAACCAGATCATAAAACTTGATTATAACCTAATACAGCAACAGTTTTATCTAGAAACTATGGTACCTACTTAGGACTCCAGAAAATCTTTCAGCTATTAAACCATTAGAATAGCTGTGAGTTTTGTTCAAATGTCATTATAGCGTGACATAAAAATTAGTCAGCTTTATCTTTATATTCTCTGACAGTATCTTCCCCACTTTGCCCTTATTTCCTGTAGGAGTCCAGGCTTGACTTAACCCATTGTTCTTGACATGACATTACTTTACACTGGAACTAGAAGGAGGCTGGGAGATATAAGTTTTAAAATTAGAAATTGGAGCACATCAAACTGCGAAAAAAATCCCAGTTCTTCTGTTGGGGACCATAGAGAAGTCATGGTATCCATCACTTGTAGCTGCGACGCCCACGGGAGGAAGTGCTCAGGTAGCAGCCGGTGGCGGCGTGGCCACTGCTGGAAACGTGCGTGTAATTAGGTCGACAGAGAAGGAAGACGGGAGGCTGGGGAAGGTGGTAATACCTTAAAGCAGAGAAGAATTTGCAATATATTTTCTTCCCACAAGGTGACCCCAATAACTCAACCCTTCAGTCTATTTCTGGTTGGCTCCCCTTCGTCTCAACCTGTTTCTTTGTTCTGGTGAACTGCTGGTAGTCTGCGCAGTAACCAACAGGAAGCTTTTAGTGATGGGGCAACAAATTTATATGTGCCTCAAAGGCAGTTTTGTCAGTTATTATAATAAAAAGTAAAAATACTTGTAAATTAAAGTAAACATAATCACAATTAAAATGTTGTGTCTATAAATCATTGTAAAACCATTAGTTTTATTTGTATTCTTAATATTTGATTAAATTAAAACTTTTTTCCCTGGTTTGACACAGTATGAAGCTTCAGTTTTATGACTAAAAAGACTGTTTGTACTACCTGCATGTTTACTCTATATTCTGTTAGAACTGAGATACAGTTTTCTCTCTACATTCAGGATTTATCTAAAACTTATATCAAGTAAATAAAAAATAGAGCTTTTTAAGCATTAGCTGGATAAAGGTAAGTTATGGCAATACATTAGAATGTAATTATTATATTTAGGGCAATTGATAATAAATAAATTAAAATCTATGTTTCTCAGGTACAGTTAAAATAAATTGCAATCTGAGCCCAGAAGTTCTTAAATAATATTTCGGAACAATATACGTATTTGAGGACTAATCTTGGTTTTCCTCGCAGTACCTGGGACACATAGCCTGCGGCCTTTGGGGCTGACGCAGTCATTTTAATGTACGTAGCTCCCTTACATTATTCAAATAAACATAAATTGAAATATTTCAAACTGGCGCAGACTGCAGAGATTAAGTTTCAGTTGTAGGACAGACCTGTCTAGGCGAGGGACTTCATTGTCCGCTTACTGGTGTTGCCAAATGTGCCCTTTCTTGTCCTTTGTCCAGGTGGAAGTAAAGAAGGCCGAACCTCGTGACAGCAAAGCTCCTGGCCAGCTTGTCCCTGGTCAGTGGGCACCCAGGGGCATCTTGACTGCAGCTAATGGTTGGACAGCACAGCCGGCCCCAGGCTGGCAACAGCCTTATGGGCCACAGGGTGAGTGGGAACGGGTCCCAGATCTGAGCAAGAAAAGCTTACTGGTAACAGGAAAAACCTTGAAGTAACTGTTAAAATATGTTGAATCTTCTGGTCAAACGTTAACCAAGTTGACATAAAGCAGTCCTTGAGCTATATTACACCATGTTATTTTCCATGGATCAGTTTGGTCCTGACTAAACTTGTTTATTTCCTCTCTTCCTAAAGGAGTGTGGGTGTCTGCTACGGGTCAGCCCATAGGTAGGTTTTTAGCTCTTCACTTGAAAGATGTTGCTGTAGTGGGTTTCTTATACTGTATGTTGTGTAACTGCGAGCTTGCAGAAAGATGTGACTGCCATGTGATTGTGTGCTTATCTTGAGATGCTTGTGTGGCAGAAATGGGTTTGCACGCAGCAAAGCCTATGACAGTTAACAGTACGTTATCTGTGATTCGTAATGGCTGAGGCTGCTGATAAGTTGCTGCTTGAGACAGATGGCAGGCTTGAATGGATTCTGGCCTCCTCCTGCTGTTGGTCAGGCTTGACTTCATATCGGCACCTCTCGGTCAACCTGCAGGACTCACTTAAAAGTGTTAGCCTCACGCTCACTCACTAAATAATTTCAGATACTGTTCTTAAACGGTTTATCTATTAACGTTACCTGTTAAGTGACTGTTCAATCAAACGATGACTTTTTTTTACATTATTTGTTTTCTTAAAGCCAATAATTATTGTATAAAACAACAAAAGCCTTCAAATATTAATGAACAAATGTGTTCTTTTTGGTGCCAGGTGGGTATGGGCTTCAGCTGTCAGCAAGCCGGGGAACCCCAACGCAGCCTCCGTCACCCTTTAACACATTCCTGGTTACGACCCCGGCTGGCAGCTTCGCAGCACCTCAGGGCTACATTCAGCAGGGCTACAGCACAGCACCTCAGTTTGGTCAGTCCCCTCACCTTTTACATTTTGCATAGTTTATTTTTTTTGTTATTATTTGGAGTTGCAGTCTCATGTTTCTGTAGTGCAGTCTGTAAGTTTTCTAAAAATATATTTTTAACATATTTCTTCACTCTGTCACTATCTCCTGACAGACTGATGTTAGACAAAGTAATCTTTGAAAAAACTATAGTCCCCTTGCTTCTCCAGGTGTTACTAAAAGCATTTCTAAAAAGCCACAGTGACCCGCCGTTAACCAGCCAATAAAAACAGAGCTTGAATTTGAATTTCAGCAGAGCAAGGGGGAGCAGAGCCATATATGGCTCTGAGGGGGAGGGATCAGAATGCTTTCCCTGTTGAAAAATTTTCTAAGTGCTGCGTTCTACAGAAACTGCAGACTGCACCTTTAATGGGAAAAACAACAACAACTAAAAACATAATTTTTTGTTTGTGGTGTAAACGTTGTTAAAATTTATTGAGTCTTTAAAGTAGCAGTTGCTTTGGTAAGGGAGGAACCTTCATCTTATCAGAGGCCGGCGTGACTGCAGGACACCCAGTAAATAATGAAAAGTTGCTAAAACTCATAAGGGATATTACCGTAATATTAATCAGTTTATATTGCTCATGTTTAATAGAGCCAATATTTAGGTCATTTACAAAACCCCAGAAAAACACATTTACAATAAACTCCACATTGAATTATTACAAGCGTGGTAACTTCACAGGCAAAAGTTTTGAACTGATCTGGGACAGAGTAATTATTAAAAACATAAAGATTTAGATTTGTTACAACTGAAATAGAGAAGAGAGTTGGGAAGAAACTGGTATTTTTTATTTTACTTGTATATTTTTCTGAAACGGCACAAGTATCAATCTTCAGCTAAACTAGTTTTATGCAGTATAAATAAAATAAAGTGATAAAACCGTCATAGGAAACGATCAAAAGTCATATATTTGTGGTTACACTCAACAGGTTACAGTTTTGGCACACCTCACCCAGACCAATATGCTTCACAAGTTCCTCCTCCACCCGCCACTCCAGGAACTGCACCGATGGGTTTCGCTCCTGCAACCACACCAACTCAGGACTTGAGCAAAGCTCCCACTGGGCAGCCCGACTTCCCTTATAGCCATTATGGTAAGAAAAATGTGCATAAAGAAGTGTGCCGCCCGTTTTCCGTCCCATCATCCCCCGACCCTGCCCATCTCCCTGGATATTTTGACATTAAGCAGCTACACTCCATTTGACTTCATGACCACAGCTCCACAAACAGGTGGTCGCTCTCGGTACCCTTTATCTTGAACAGCCACACATACAAACATGCTTCCTGCATGCATGAACCTCACTGACTTTGCCATGAAGCCTGGGATGACGGTTTATGATATCCAGGACTCCTCAGCAGTCATTTCTATCAAGTTGCTGTTCTGTGGATTTATTTAAAACGATTACCGGTAATATGTTTTGAATTAGATCATCCTGCCTTGCAATGTGTTTATTTTTGTTTGCACTGCATTTTTATTTAAAAAAAGGTGACTCGGTGTGCTAGACATTCGACTTTCTCCTAATATCTTTACTTTTGACCAATCCCCTCTGCACTTCCTGCTCCTTGTCCTTCCATGGTGACTTTCTTGACTTCTTTTCTACATTTTGGCACAACTTCACCAGCATCGCAGTCACATTTCTATGAAAAATTATTTCTGATAGAAGACATATTCAACCTTCAAGTGATTCAAATTTCACAAATGTTATTAGATTATTGCACAGAATATTTTAATTCTTGTCAGAAAAATGTAAGTTTTGTTCTTCTACCTTGTAGAACTATGTAGAGTTTTACATTTTTGTCAAATTTTTGTAATGTTTCTCGATGTTTGATTCTGACAGTGTCTTTATGGTTCTCAGCAGGACTCCTACATTTATATAACTCCACTCTAAGACTGTTTTTAGCCAGGATAATTACCGTATTTTTTCGCTGTATAGGTCACACCTTTTTGCATAAATTTGCAAGTCCTGCGACTTATAAACCAAAGCAACTAAAAAACGTTTTCCCCCCACATTTATTACCCAATTTTTGGTTGGGATGTGACGATTGCATTCATTCTGGCATGAAAAGTATTGAACACTACCATTTACAGCCACTAGAGGGTGCTCAACTAATATGACAAGCCAAGTGTCTCATTAATAGGCAAAAGTTGCTATTAATGAGACACTTGGCTTGCCATACCAAGCCACCTTCGTCTCGCTCCAGAACTCTTGGAGCAAATGTCAAATCGGCTGCATTTCGCCACACCGCCCAGGAGAAATGTAGCTGATTGACCATTGAAGTGCATTTTTTTAAGGAAAAGTTCAACTGAGACAAACCTTTGCTATAATGTTGAGCAAACAAATAATTATATTTAGGTGTCAATCTTGTTAAATTTAGACAAAATGCACAGCGAGTCGTCCCTCTGCGTGCTCCCGCCAATTGATTTTCGAAATGCAGCTGATTTGACCGTCAAAGTGCATTCATTAAGGAAAAGTTCAACTGAGACACACCTTTACTATAATTTCACGCAAACAAAAAGTTATTTTGAAGTGTTAGTCTTTTTAAATTCTTGTTAAAGTCCTCCCGTGCACACTCCCATGGCCGCCATTTGGCAGCCGATTGATTTTTGGCAAATCACCGGCCCACGTTTCCGGGTTGTCAGCGGTGATGCATAATAGATGCAACTTATACGGTGGTGTGACGTGAACGGTGGAAAGTACGTTACTTATTGTGGAACTAAACCTGCCTAAAAACTTGTTGACTGAATTACAATCAACATTTCTATAATTACTAGTGAGACGTTTGCAGAAAATACAAGTACAGTATTCCTTTTTTCAACAGTTTTTTTTACTGATGTGATTGTCACAAATCAAAGCTATTTTGAAACCTGACTGACGTCAATGGAAAGGGAACAGTGGTTGTCTTTAATCAACATTTGGCCCATTTTTTACACCAACACAAAGTCAGAAAAAAAATATTTACTTCAGAAGCCATACTTTTCAGACTGCTGGTATTTCTTCTGATGTGGCTTCAGCTCCTTCAAACTGCTGAATCCACATTTAAACCAGTCATGTGATCACTATCAGTCATGGCAGGTGCCCATCTTGTTCAGTGTTTCTTGCTTATGCCAGTCGTCCGTCAAGCTTTTTGCTTTAAATGTCTGCTGCAGGCTCCAACTGTGATTGTCATAAAGGTCTGTCATATGTGGTGCACAGCCATGAAAGGTTGTGTGTGAGCAACGCTGGCACTGGCTTGGACATTTGCATGGTTTTAGTTAGCAGATCTTTATATAATGCCAACAATTTGATTAATTGAAGACAGGAGCAGCAGAAACTGATCTGATGCCATACAATTCAGGCTTTAATCCCAAAAAAGTTAGGCCTTTAGTTATGACATGATACAATAAGTTTAAATATAGTCAATGCGGGGCAACGAAGCAAATTAATTATTCTATCAATTATTGTTGTTTAAGCTAACTATGTAATCAAAAATTACAACTCGCAAACATGTCTTGTTAAAAAATTGCAAAACAATTTCATTTTCAGTAATTTATTTAAAAGGATTACGCACATTAATCAATATTCCACAAATATAAATGCGCCACAATTAGCACAATAGCTCCATTCATACATACATTATAATTATTAGTCACATACTGTATATTAAACCTGATTCTTAATAATTAACAACAAACATAAATAAGCCTTGGGCAAAATTAATAAAGCAAAATTAATAAAGCTACCAGGAACTCAACAGTTTCTACGTTGTACTTTATAAATAATAAAACACACACGTTATTGTTTTTTCTGTTATATTGGTTGATCTCTTTGAATCACGGTGGAGAACATTTTCGGTTTCTTCGTGGTTTACTAAAAGCCAATGGGCTCCAGAATACTCCAGTTTTCTCACACAGATCAAAACATGCATGTTAGGCTGATTGATAACTTTAAATTGTCTCTAGGTGTGAGTGAGAGAGTGAATGGTTGTTTGTCTTTGTGCGTCCCTGTGATGGACTGGAGACTTGTCCATGGTGTCCCCCACCTCTCGCACAGTGAATACTGGACGTGGGCTCCAGCTCCCTGTGGTCCAGAAAGGAAAAAGCAGATAATGATAACGGGAAGACCTTTTTAAAATCTTCAATAAAATTCAGTACGAGTTGAATACACAGCATTGAAGGTTTGTAATTTGGAACTGCAGTTTTCACTTACAGTTTTTATTTGCAGGTGATGGAGATGAAGTGATTCATTTCCGTATTCAGAAACCAGTGTACGCTATAACAATTCTACCTCTGTATTTTGATCAGGAAGCGAGATTAAAACAAGTTTAAAATTAGAAGTTCAATAAAAATAAGAAGAGTTTTGAATCGCAGAATTTTGATAATGAAGTCATTTTTGCATGTAAAAGTCTTATTGAATGCTCCTCATTGAGGACATTTGAAACCCACATTTTGATCTGAAAATGAGACGCAGCTGAACACCTCAACCTCTTCAAAGTGAAGAATTGTAGGTACTCAGCCAACACATGCAGGCTTGTGTGTAGACCTCCAAAAAGCAAACAGCTCATTTGATGTCATGCATACCGTAGGTCTAGTGCTTAACAAGTAAAAGTTCTTCAAGAGGAATTTTAGCATGAAAAACAATAAAAATTAAACTTTATGTGAAAAATAAAGAAATAGATGGGCTTAAGGCTGATCATCTCTAATTTCAATCCATCATGGAGCAGATTTCTGTTCATTATTGCTTGTGCCCTTTCCATCATAGAACAGAGTTACAACAATCTTTTGCGTTGGAGACTCCGCCAAGTGGCAGCAGCATGAAGCACACTCTTTTTTTTTTAATCCGTTAAGACAAAACATATTTTAAAAAGACAAGAAAGTTAATTCTCAATAGTCCAGGTATCAAATCCGCTCATTCTCAATCAGTTCATCTGGACAACTTTCTTGTCTTGAACCACTTTGGACATGTCTGCCTGCCTGGGAGGAGTCGACGAGGGACACACCCCCAGAAACCATCTTGGCTACAGCAAACTGGTTGGTCCACATAAGTTGCTTACTTGGTGGGTTAACTTCAGTGTGCTTTGGACTACTCTGACTGAGGAAGCCCTCTGGAGTGAGGGTGAAACGTTTCTGCTAAAAAGAAACTGTCCAGATGAACTGATTGAGAATGAGCGGATATTTTAAAAAGGTTAATCTCACACATTTATTATTTGTTACCAAAATGACCCCATACAAAACCACTGACACTAATTTCTGCCCTGAGTTGTATTCTGGTGGCTCAGTTAGTAGAGCTGTTGCCTCTCAGCGAGAAGGTCGCCAGTTCAAATCCCGGCCTGGGGCCATTCTGGGTGGAGTTTGCATGTTCTCTCTGTGCATGCGTGGGTTTTCTCCGGGTACTCCGGTTTCCTCCCACAGATCAAAAACATGCATGTTAGACTGATTGGTAACTCTAAATTGTACCTAGGTGTGAGTGAGAGAGTGAATGGTTTGTCTCGTTTGTCTCTATGTGTCCCTCTGATGGACTTGTGACCTGTCCAGGGTGTCCCCTGCCTCTTGCACAGTGCCTGCTGGATATGGGCACCAGTGACCCCTATGACCTGAAAAGGAAGAAGCAGAAAAATAATGGATAATATATATTTGACTTCCTGTTGAATCTGAAACCTTTAGTCAGCCGGCACAATCTGGGTTCAGTCAACCTGGTCTCATCATTTCCCTGATAGGCTTGGGTAACTACCCTCAGGACCCCTCTGCCTACGGACCAACGCGTCCTTCTCACAGTTATGGTCAGGAAGAGCAGGGAGGATGTAGTGCAGGTAGGTGACAGCATCCTCTTTGCCAAACAGAAACTTTTGTTCAGTAATTTAGTTTTTATAGAGCTTCAACATGATTCACTGCCCTTTTTCTTTTTTGCTCAGTGTTTAGTATTTTGCACGTACATTTTTGCATGTACATACAAATTACTTTGCGTTTACATGTTTGGTAAAGTCCAGCCGCCATTTACGTCACAACTGAGTGGATTTGAAAGAAATTTACATAGAAATTTGTCAAGTTTAGCTTGAAATCAAATAAGCGCCTCCTTTGGCTGTGGCTTTACCATACCAAGATTCACCCCCCCCCCCCTTTTTTTTTTGTTTTTTTTGTTGACTGTCTGCATTACTTTGCTGATTTGTAAAAGGATGATCTAATTGCCAGAAAATTTGTTCATGGTTCAGTCGTCTCTGCATCAGCGGTCCATTCACCCGTTGTTTTTTCATGTACCGTCTCCAGTCCACAAAGCGACGCCGAGTCTGAGGACGAGAACAGCGTGCAGGCCGATCGTCTTCAGTTCTTCTGGGATGAAACCACAGAAATCTGAGCGATGCTAGCTACAAACTGTACTCCACACACTTTTATTTTCACGCACAGTTGTCTCTCACGTTCAGCTTGTTTTTACATTCACCTGCTTAAAACGCACAGAATACAAGACGTCTGTGACGTGAGAGTACTTTTTTGTGGATTTTATTTTAGTTATTGTTAATCTTTTCAGTACATAATTAACAGAAGGGTTTATGTTTTGTATGCATCTCTATCTGCTTGTGAGATGGTCAAACACAGGAGGACAGTAAAACATGTTTATGTGAAGTATGGACAAGCAGCAGGGTTGCTTTTATTAGGGCAGTATATTTACTCTTTACTGCAATACTATTCTACATGTTCAAACTGGATAATTGTTTTAGAAAAATTATGGTAAAATGGAGCTTACTTATATAGCGCCTTCCAGCCCCCTATGAGGGGCCCCAAAGCGCTTTACAGCACCAGCCATCCACCCATTCATACACACATTCATACACCGGTAGCGGTAATAATCTGAATTTTGTGACCAAGTGGGCATCAAGTACAGAAGAGGAATAGGGCCACGGTGGAATTTTCCTCCCTTTTTTCTGAGAAAAGAAGTCAGAATCCTCAGATTAAAGTCAGAATCCGCAGACTAAAGTCAGAATCCGCAGATTAAAGCCAGAATCCGCAGACTAAAGTAGGAATCAGCAGATTAAAGTCAAAATCCGCAGATTAAAGTCAGAATCCGCAGATTAAAGTCAGAATCCTCAGATTAAAGTCAGAATCCGCAGATTAAAGCCAGAATCCGCAGACTAAAGTAGGAATCAGCAGATTAAAGTCAAAATCCGCAGATTAAAGTCAGAATCCGCAGATTAAAGTCAGAATCCGCAGATTAAAATCAGAATCCGCAGATTAAAATCAGAATCCGCAGATTAAAGTCAGAATCTGCAGATTAAAATCAGAATCCTCCGATTAAAGTCGGAATCCGCAGATTAAAGTCGGAATCCGCAGATTAAAGTCGGAATCCGCAGATTAAAGTCGGAATCCGCAGATTAAAGTCAGAATCTGCAGATTACAATCAGAATCCTCAGATTAAAATCAGAATCCTCGATTAAAGTCAGAATCTGCAGATTAAAGTCAGAATCCTCAGATTAAAGTCAGAATCTGCAGATTAATGTCAGAATCCTCAGATTAAATCAGAATCCTCGATTAAAGTCAGAATCTGCAGATTAAAGTCAGAATCTGCAGATTAAAGTCAGAATCCTCAGATTAAAGTCAGAATCTGCAGATTAAAGTCAGAATCCTCAGATTAAAGTCAGAATCCTCAGATTAAAGTCAGAATCTGCAGATTAATGTCAGAATCCTCAGATTAAATCAGAATCCTCGATTAAAGTCAGAATCTGCAGATTAATGTCAGAATCCTCAGATTAAAGTCAGAATCCTCAGATTAAAGTCAGAATCCTCCGATTAAATCAGAATCCTCGATTAAAGTCAGAATCTGCAGATTAATGTCAGAATCTTCAGATTAAAGTCAGAATCCTCAGATTAAAGTCAGAATCTGCAGATTAACGTCAGAATCCTCAGATTAAATCAGAATCCTCGATTAAAGTCAGAATCTGCAGATTAAAGTCAGAATCCTCAGATTAAAGTCAGAATCTGCAGATTAACGTCAGAATCCTCAGATTAAAGTCAGAATCTGCAGATTAAAATCAGAATCCTCAGATTAAAATCAGAATCCTAAGATTAATGTCAGAATCCGCAGATTAAAGTCAGAATCCGCAGATTAAAGTCAGAATCCGCAGATTAAAGTCAGAATCCTCAGATTAAAGTCAGAATCCGCAGATTAAAATCAGAATCCTCAGATTAAAGTCAGAATCTTCAGATTAAAGTCAGAATCCGCAGATTAAAGTCAGAATCCTCAGATTAAAGTCAGAATCCGCAGATTAAAGTCAGAATCCGCAGATTAAAATCAGAATCCTCAGATTACAGTCAGAATCTGCAGATTAAAATCAGAATCCTCAGATTAAAATCAGAATCCTCAGATTAAAATCAGAATCCTCAGATTAAAGTCAGAATCCGCAGATTAAATTCAGAATCCACAGATTAATGTCAGAATCTGCAGATTAAATTCAGAATCTGCAGATTAAAGTCGGAATCCTCAGATGAAAATCAGAATTCAATTCTTTGTTGAAACCAGGTCTCTCTTGTAAATTGAGTCCTCGAGGCTCAATGGGATTAACCTCCTAAATAAATGTTGAATGAAAAAAACGTCTCCAGTTATAACTAAAGGGGTGAGAAAGGAAAGATGCCAGTAAATTTCCATTTCTCTACCATTTCCAACCAGATTTGTTTCTTCCCTGGTAATCTGCTTCTCTTACACATTTGCAGGGAGATGCTGCCATCCAGCGGATAAATTAAATATGAACGTTTGCTCCTCGTTTAATCGTATTTATAAAACTAACTACCGTATGTATTTTATTTTCTTAATTTAGCTGATGTTATCCTTTGTTTTTGCCCAACACTAATTTTTCAATAAAACAACTTATTGAAGGATTACAGTACAGGTAGTCCTCGACTTACGACTGAGATCCGTTCCTCCGCTGTGTCGTAAATCGAATTTCGACGTAAGTCGGAACATACGTAAATACTTCACCTTATACGTACAGTACTGTATTTTACCAAGCACTTAGCTTATCCTAACACAGTACCCTACATAATTATCAAAAAACACATACATTTGGAGCCATAATGAAGGGAAAAAAGAGTTAATGACCTACTGGTATGCTGGTGAAGCTTCCTCCATCCCTCCTCCGTATTCTCTATTGCATTTACGTCGTAAAACCGCTGTTCAGCTCGGTCCATTCTCCGTACGTATTCGTTTACGACATAAAACCGTGTTCATAGTACACACAGTAACAGTAAGTTGTACTATGTAGTTTTGTTTTGTTTTTTGAATTTCCAGAGGACCAGACTTAGCTTTTTTAGAGAGTACAGGGCAGCTGTAGCCTCCGCAGCTAGTAAAATCGGAAACTGCGTAACTCTGCTTTTCAAAATAAAAATTTCAAAATAAAAATTTATTTTTTTAAAATGGGAGATGCATCGTAACCGCGAAACGTCGTAAGTCGAGGACTACCTGTATTTGAATATTGTTTGGGGGAAACAAAAAAAAGGTGGCTCAACTAACTACAGTACTGATAAATGTCCCACACTACATTTGCATTTTGGCTGGCAGGGTGAGTGTTGGGCGAAAATAAAATCTGCATTAAGACGGTTTCATGTCTTTGTCACTTTTCGAGGAAGAAGGATATAAAAAAAAAGGTTTTCGACCTGTTCATTCGACACTTAAAGATATTTAAAGCCCCTCCCAGACATTAACATTTCCCCCTTTTTATTCTATTTACCGCAGGGTACGGCCAGGACCTGACGGCCTTCGGCCACACCTTCGCAGACCCCGCCGCCTCCTACGGGGCCCCAACAGCACAGCCTGCCGCTCCCCAACCCACCGCAAGTGTGTTTGGCAGAGGGCAGAACCACAATGTACAGGGCTTCCATCCCTATCGACGCTGACCTCCAACCCCACCATTGTGTAAAGTTCAGAAACACAAAAAGAAGAACGGAAAAAGAAAAAAAAAAGTCAGGGAACTGAGTGTTGTCGCTTAAAGCAAAACTGGAACTCTGAGTTGCCCGTTAGGATTGTCGAGTGAACACAGAAACAGAAGCCTGTTGTGAAAACAAGGATTCCAGGAAATTTTAAAGAGGTGTTTAAAAAAAAAAGGATCTATTTTTTTTGCATAACTTATTGATGATTCAGCAGAAAGAAGCTTCTACCATCCCCCACCCTCCTCACCTCTCCTACACCCGTGTTTTATAGTAGAACTGAACTACTTTGCAATAATTTTGATTGTCTGGTGAAACACTAGCACAGATAATATATGTAAAGAGCTTGCATTTGAGTATGTATATTTATGACGGACACAAACGAAAACAGGGTCTCAAGTTTCCTCAGCTTTAAATTCAAGGGAAAAAACGTTTTTATTTTTCATTTGGTGAATATTTTGTTTACTTTCTGAGCCTTTAAAGTTTGTTTAAAATGGAGATTATAATTATATATATATATTATACACAAACTGCAATTTTTTAAAAAGAGAATTTTGTACTATAAATGTACACTGCTTGTTTTTTTATTTAAAATGTAGACTTCCCTCAGGTGGCTGTTTTGGGTGCATTTTTGCACTTATGCAAAAAGAATTCAAAGGAGAAATTATTACTGAAATAAATGTTTTAAGAATAAAATTGGTCTAATGTTTTTTTGTCCTTATTATTACACTGGAGGAGCTGCACAAAAGGGCATTTCTTTTTCTGTTTATAGCATTTTAAATTGGCAGTATAATGATGTATTATTATTATTAATGTTCAATAATTTTTCAGAATTTCCAGTATTAGGATTTTGAGGTGTTTTCCTTTGGATTTCAAATTTAAAATGCATTTTGAGACAAATCTGTTCATCTTCAGTTCATTTCAAGGATAGATCATGAAACCGTGGGCCTTTGGTGTGGATCATGTTAAACTGTGGCCCCTCATAGAGTGTAAGAATTAAGATAAACTGACAGATTCAAAATAACCATCATTCATACATAAAACATTTATGGCTGCATTTCTGTTGCTTTCTGAAGTGGTTTGCACAATTTAGCTTTTGTCTAAACTAATAATTATACACCTGTAGTTTATGCTTCATCTAATTAATTTCATATGTACAATTATTTAGTTATTTTCAATTTATAGTGGTTGCTTGCATTTATTTTTGCTCATTTTAAAGAAATCGGGTCTCTTGCAAACGAGTCCCCGTGGCTCAATGGGATTAACCTGTATAAATAAATGTTGAATGGAAATTTTAGCATTCATTTAGGCAAAATTTCTTTTTTTTTTGTATTCTTTTGAGACATTATGAATATATATACACAGTATATATGTATATATTGCAGGAATTTCGACATGTTTCAGACCAGCTAGCACACTGTCGTCCCTTAGTTTTTTATTTTATTAAATTATTTATTCATTTTACATATTAAAATAAAAAAAACATAAAAGATAATGAAAAAAAATTCATAAATTTGTGAAAGAATTAAAATACATAAAATGAAAGGTGGCATAAAAAGTTCTTATTTTGTCTGCCCCTTTTTAAGAAAACAATTTCAATCAATTTAAACAATAATCTTCCAGAAACAACAGCTCAATTTACTGTAGTAACATTTCACACTCAACAATTCAATACATTTGAACATTTTTTATAAACATATTTCTTCACTCTGTCACTACCTCCTGACAGACTGATGTTAGCCAAGTAATCTCTGAAAAAAAAAAAAATTGTCCCCTTGCTTCTCCAGGTGGTAAATAAGCATTTCTAAAAAGAAAAGGTGACCCGCCATTTTCCAGCCAATAAAAACAGAGTTTGTAACCAGCCAATAAAAACAGAGCTTGAATTTGAATCAGCCAATAAAAACAGAGCTTGAATTTGAATTTCAGCAGAGCCATATATGGCTCTGAGGGGGAGGGATCAGAATGCTTTGCCTGTTGAAATTTTTTCTAAGTTTTGCACTCTGCAGAAAGTTACACATAGCACCTTTAAGCTTTAGTATTTTGTTAGCAGTTTAGATTTGATTTTTTTTTTAAATTTAATCACAGAGTTAATAATTTTCCAAAACATCCCACAATTCCACTCCCTTTAAAAGATTTATTGGACAACAGAGTTATT
>JBBPBX010034648.1:6390-32508 GCA_038048925.1 Garcialebias charrua
AGGCCTGGAAGGCGTATCTGCCAAACGAATGGATCATGTCGACGGTACGTCATGAGCTCAGGCTGCATTTCTTCAAAGGACCTTCCCCCTTCACGGGAGTGCTGCAGTCGAACATTAACTCAGCACGCGCACACGTGCTGAGGGAGGAAGTATCAACGATGCTACAGAAAGGAGTAATAAGTGTTGTCCCGAAACACAAACTCTGCTCCGGTCACTCCAGCAAGTACATCCTTGTGCCCAAAAGAGATCAGTCCCTAAGGCCAATCCTCGATCTCAGGACGCTGAACAAGAGAATAAGAACGTTTAAGTTCAAGATGCTCACACTGAGGCAGGTCCTCCAGTCTGTGAGACCAGGAGACTACTCATGTACAGTGGATTTAAAGGACGCCTATTTCCACGTGGGCGTGTGGAGGAGGCACAGAAAATACCTCCGCTTTGCATTCGAAGGAAAAGCATACAAATTCAAGGCTTTACCCTTTGGTTTAAAGACTGCTCCTCGTACATTTACAAAATGTATGGACGCAATGCTGGCCCCACTCAGGAATCAAGGGGTCAGAATTATGAATTACCTGGATGACCTCCTGATTCTGTCCGGAAGCAGAATGCAGGCTCAATCGCACTCCCAGAGGGTGATCTCTCACCTGGATGCTCTTGGTTTTGTCATAAACCTTCAGAAGAGCGACCTGACTCCATCACGGGTTACCGTATTTCTGGGAGTACAGGTCGACACCATCCGGTACAGAGCATGGCTCTCGGAGGAACGCATTTCCTCAATTCGCCACTGCCTGGCAAAGTTTAATCTGAATCAGCGGATCCCCCTGAAAACATGCCAACGCCTTTTAGGCCTCCCTGTGTGCCACATACATTGTTGAAAATGCGGGCCTTACAAATATGGCTAAATCAACCAACACAACCTGCCCCGTTTAGGCAAACAGGAAAAGTTTGGATAGGCTCAGAGTGTCTGAGGGCCTTAGAACCATGGAGAGACTTGTCCATGTTCACGGAGGAAGTCCCCTTGGGACGGGTGCCATCCCGTGTGGTCATCACAACAGATGCCTCGAAAACAGGATGGGGGGCAGTCTGCAGAAACCAGAATGCCCAAGGCCTTTGGAAAGAGCAGGAAGCGAGATTGCACATCAACTTCCTGGAACTTTTGGCCGTGTTCCTGTCAATAAAATACTTTTTTGGCAAAGGTCTGATTGCAGGGCAGCATGTCCTAGTAAAATCAGATAATAGAACCACGGTGTCCTTCATCAACAGGGAAGGAGGGACAAGATCCCGAGCTCTCCTCGGTCTGACACAAAGGTTGCTCACGTGGTGTGCCCCGAGAATATTGTCGCTCAGGGTGACTCATATTCCGGGCGAACTGAACTACGGAGCGGATGCCCTCTCAAGAGGGCCTCTCTTGGCATCGGAATGGAGGCTGAGCCCACGGGTCGTGGATCAGGTCTGGTCACGATTTGGAAGAGCCTCTGTAGACCTGTTTGCATGTAGGGCCAGCTCACAATGCAACCTCTATTTCTCTCTGAAAGTAACAGATGCACCATTGGGAATGGATGCTTTGGCCCATGACTGGCCAGCAGGGGTGCTGTATTACGCTTTTCCACTTGTCCCTCTGATCCAGGTGACGCTGGAGCGTGTACGCAAGGGGGCCCTCTCCCTGATTCTAATAGCCCCCAGGTGGCCACAGAAACCGTGGTTCCCGGAGTTAATCTCAATGCTGTCGGGGACACCATGGCAGCTGCCCTCTCAAAAGGACCTGTGTACGCAAGGGGGCCCTCTCCCTGATTCTAATAGCCCCCAGGTGGCCACAGAAACCGTGGTTCCCGGAGTTAATCTCAATGCTGTCGGGGACACCATGGCAGCTGCCCTCTCAAAAGGACCTGCTGACTCAAGCAGATGGGCAACTTCTCCACCCACGTCCGGATTTGTGGCAGCTTTCAGCCTGGCCACTGAAGGGAACAGGCTAAAGGCCTATGGCCTGGCTGCTCCTCCTTAAAAAAAGGGGGGGAAACAACATCAGTAGGGGAAACCCTGTGTGTATGACTGACTTGCCCCTGAGAGGTCAAAGGTCACCCTGTGTACAAACTTGTTCTATACCCAAATGATGCCATCTGAAGTGTCAATGGCTTAATTTTTTTTGCCTCTTTGGCCTTTTCCTCCTCCTACCCATTTTGTCTGGGGAAGTAGGAGATGGTGAACAATTGTATCAGTGGAGCACGCCTGTGCTACCTCTGTACGAAGTTCCTCCAATATGTCTGGTGGTAACATCAGGTTGATGTTTCTGCATGTGACACTCCTTTCCCGGCGGTGCCCTCTACATACACTGTAGAGAGCGGCCGAGAGATGCCTATTGTATAAAGGCAGAAGTTCTCCACAAGCATGCATTTTACTGAGCATTTCAAGGACGTGAATGAATTACGTTCCCATAGCAATAGTGTTGCACCGAGTGACTGACTGATAAGGGAACTGAAAGTTATGCATCATAACTCATGTTCCCTGAAGGAAGGGAACGAGGTGCAACACAGTTGGCCCTTTTCAATGCTGAAGCTCGGTGAAGTGCACTTGGAGACCGTTTGGATGGGCGTCCGCGTCTTAAGTTCCCAGAGGGCGGGGCCTCTGGTGTGATGCTGACGCCCCCTGCCATAAAGGCGTGAATGTATTCCTTCAGGTAATCGCGCGGGGTGCAATTTCCCATAGCAATAGTGTTGCACCTTGTTCCCTTCCTTCAGGGAACATGAGTTATGGTGCATAACTTTCCGGTTTAGTTCCCCCAGTTTTTGTCTTAGGTCTAGTCTTTGGTAGCCTGGTTAAAACCAGACCCTTGTCCTTCACTTCGCTTCGTACTAGGGTCTGGACTTTCTCCATAGAGAAACGATTCTTGCTGGAGGCGTGGCCTCTGCCTGAGGAACAAAACCATTGGATCTTAGAAAAATTTTGAACAGGGAAAGCATTCTGCTCCCTCCCCCTCTGTGCTCTGCCGAACTTGACTTCAGCTCCGCCTCCTGCTGCAGTCTCTCGCTGCCGCTGCATATTCTGTGTTTATATGTTAATAAAACGTTCTAATAAAATAAAATAAAACCATGTAGCGCTGGTCCAGCACACCAGAAGACCAGAAAATATGCAGGGACTCGGGCAGCAACGTAAAACCCTAGTTTAATTCTCTCGTGACAACCTCAGTCATTTCCTTATTCTTTGCACTCAGCGGAGAGAGAGGAGGAGGAGGAGGAGGAGGGAGCGATCACTTGACTTTTGGCAAAAAAAACAAAAGAAAACTCCAGATAAGGGATTAAGAAGGGGAATTTAATACATTTGTGTCACATATAAAACAGTCCTGCATCGCTTTGCATCGCTTTGAATGAGAACATGCGGCTGCTCGCTGGCTGCGCGCTGGGACAGGTGGGGGCGTGGGTTAGGGGCCAAAAACTCCGCCCCTTCTGTTCTCTGATTGGTCCGGTCAAAAATCTACCGGAGAAATCGTTGTCTATGGGAGAAATCCCAGACTGAGCATTGATTATTCTGCCCTTTTAATATGAGTCTCTAGTCTCTAAATCTAAGTGGCACTTTTATCTCCCTCCCTCTTGAAGTCACTCTCACGGGTGTTGTTAACCCAATGGGAGAGCCTGGAACAGGATCTGGAGATGGCTGCCTTGCTGGTGGTTCCTGGGGAGTCACCACTTCTGTAGTTGTACAATCCTGCTGTGGTGTAGCTGGAACAGTGTGTTGCTCATCTGTATCCGCTGTCCCTGGGACCGCCTGAAGGTGTCGTCTGTTTCGGCGGGTCACCTTCCCGTTGGCCATCTCCACCAAGTAGGATCTTGGCTCTCTGGTCTTACAGATGACTTTGGCTGGCGTCGTCCATCCTTGGTCTCCATCCAGCTTCACTTTAACCTCCTGACCTGGTTGCAGCTCAGGAAGTGGACGAGCTGAATGTCTTCGGTTGTAGAAGAATTTATAAGAGTCTTTAGCTGCAGCATCCTTTTGATACACCACGTCCTGATTGACTGGACAGGGCAACAATGTCTTTTCTAGAGCTGGAACGGTGGTACGGATTTGGCGTCCTGTCATAAGCTGCGCTGGACTCGCGCCGGTTGCTGTGATTGGTGTAGAGCGATAGCTCATTAAAGCCAAGCAGGGGTCAGGTTGTCTAAGGATGTACTTGGCTGTTTGGACTGCTCTTTCTGCAGCCCCATTTGACTGTGGATAATGAGGACTTGATGTTATGTGGGTGAATCCATAGTTCTGTTTAAAGTCTTTGAACTCAGATGATGTGAACTGTGTTCCGTTGTCGCTGACTAATTCCAGCGGGATTCCCCATCTCACAAACATGTTTTTAAGCTTGTTGATGACCTGTCTGCTTGTAGTGGTAGTGAGGGGAGCAATCTCAATGTCTCTCGAAAAATAATCAACAACTACGAGGAAGCTCTTACCCTCCAATTCAAACAGGTCAGCTGCAATCCTCTGCCAGGGGCCATTGGGCAAGGGTGTAGGCACAAGAGGTTCACGTCTCTGTGTGGGCTTGTGCTCTCTGCAAAAGTTGCATGATCTCACTTTATTTGTAATTTGAAGTCCAATATTGGGCCACCACACTGTTAATTTAGCTCGCTCTCGACTTTTAGTCAGTCCTTGGTGACCTTCATGTAGTTGATCCAAAACATTAGGTCTGAGAGCTGTGGGGATTACAATACGATCATGGTAGAGCACTAGACCCTCTGACTCTGAAAGATGGCTTCTGGCTGCATAGAAGCCTTGCAGCGGTGAACTCTTTGCCACTCTCCGAGGCCAACCCTTTCTGACAAAAGTGACTACCTTCTGAAGTTCTGTGTCCGTCTGGGTGGCACTGCGGATCTCCTCCAACTTCTGTGACTTTATAGGCCTGTTGGCAATGACGTTGTTCACATAAGCCTTGACTTGACTCTCAATGTCGGACTGGCAGTTTTCTTGCAGCGGGTGTCTTGAGAGTGTGTCTGCCACCACTAACTGTTTACCAGGAACATGTTCGGCAACAACATTAAATCGCATCAGGCGCATTAACAGTCTCTGACACCTCAGTGGTGTTTTGTCGAGGTCATATGAGTTTATCAAAGGAACCAATGGCTTGTGATCCGTTTGTAGACGTACGTGGCCCATCCCTTGAATGTAGCGGGCAAAACGTTCACAGGCCCAAACAGATGCCAGACACTCTTTCTCGATCTGCGAATACCTTTTCTCTGCATCTGTGAGTGTCCGTGAGCAGAAGGCAATGGGCCGCAACTCCCCGTCGTGGTCTTGTAACAGTACAGCACCCAGGCCATAACTGCTGGCGTCTGCACTGACAACCGTTGGTCGGCCCGCATCATAATAACAAAGTGCCGGCGCTGATGCGAGCATTGTTTTTGTTTTGCTGAATGCTTGCTCCTGAGGCTCACCCCACACCCATACAGTCTCTTTTCTGAGTAGATTGGTGAGTGGATGCAGCATGGTGGACAGGCCTGGCAGGAATTTACCCACATAGTTTATTAGTCCCAGTACCTGCCTGAGTTGTTCCACGTTTGTGGGGCTGGGCATCTTAGCGATCGCCTCCACTTTGCTGTCATCCGGTTTCACACCGTCCGCACTGATGATGTGCCCGAAGAACCGTAGCTCCGCCTTCCTGAAGTGGCACTTGGCCCTGTTGAGCTTGAGGCCTGATGCTTTGATTGTCCGTAGAACTGCATCCAAGCGCTGGTCGTGCTCCTCTTTGTTTGATCCAAACACCAGTATGTCGTCCATCACCACAACAGTCCCCTCTAAGTCTTTGAGTAACGTGCTCATCAACCGCTGGAAGATCTCGGGCGCTGATGTGATGCCAAATGGCAGACGCTTAAAGCAAAACCTGCCCATCGGCGTTATGAATGTGGTCAGTTTCTGGCAGCTGGAGTCCAGTGGAATTTGCCAGAACCCGCTGGACGCATCCAAGGTGGAGAACACTTTAGCCCCGGCTAACTTGGGAGCTATATCTTCCAATGTGGGCAGGATGTATCGTTCACGTTTGACACCCTTATTCAGACGTTTTAGATCCACGCACACTCTGATCTCATCTTTATTGCGCTTTGGTGCTGCCACCATTGGTGCACACCAGTCTGTTGCCCCGGTAACTTCTTCTATAACACCAAGGTTGAGCATGCGCTTTATTTCTTTTTCCACCTTTGGGAGGAGTGGAAATGGGACTCTGCGTGGTGTGCTCACACTGTATGGCACTGCGTCATCTGTTAACTCTATTTTTACAGGTTTACAGTTCAGTAATCCCATTTCCCCAAACACCTCCTTTATTAGGTCACTAGTAATTTCGTTTACTCTAGCGACCAGTCCCATGTGCTTTGCTACAGTTTTGCTTAGCAGGTTGCTTGCATATTGCCCTTTTATTACTGTAACCCAATATTGGTATTTTTGCCCTTTATACAATGTAGTGGCAAGAAATTTACCCAAACACCTGACTTTCCCTCCAGGACTGTACACTGTTTGCCTGGACTGGGTCAGTTTAGGTCTCTGCTGTAGCTTCATGAATGTTGTTTCCTTCATAACAGTTGTATCAGCTCCGGTATCAATTTTAAAATCAACCAGACTGCCATTCACGAGTAGCTTGATGTCCCAATCTGGATCTGAGCTTGACTCCTCAATGACTGTTGAATTTGTTGTACCGGTAGTTGCAGCTCCCAGGAAAAGCTCTCCTATGAAAAATGAATCCTCATCTGAATCCATCACAGTCTCAGACCTGACTTCTTTTAGCATTTTAGTTCTACATGCAACTTCAAAGTGTCCCATCTTGTTGCATTTCCTGCACCTTTTATTTTGGGCTGGGCAGCTCTCTCTTTTATCATGCTCCCTGTTACACCTCTGACAGCTTTGTTTACTTTGCCCATGTTTGTGCTCTTGTACCTGGTGTGGTCTGTTGTAGCGCCCCCTTGTGCTGCTGTAATGTCGATTTTTCACCTCATTCACGGTGCTTTCCACTCGCTCTGCACTCTGTTGTTTAACTTGTTCGCTCTGGCGTGCTAATTGTACTGCTCTCTCCAGTGTTAGATCCGCCTCCAGCTGTAGTTTCTGTGAGACCTCATTATCGATTAGTCCAATAACTATTCGGTCCCGGATCTGCTCATCTTTACTGCCCCCAAACTCACAGTGCTGTGCGAGCTCATACAGACTCCGCACAAAAGCTTCAACTGTCTCACCGGCCCTTTGGCTCCTTCTGTGAAAACAGGCGCGCTCGTGTATGACGTTTTTCTTAGGGACAAAATGTTCATCAAACTTCCTCACCACGAGATCAAAGTCAAACTGAGGATTAGGTCTGGCCTCTGTAGCCGCTGGAAACACGAATGAGCCATATATTGGTTCGGCATCTCTCCCCATCGAATAAAGGAGCGAGTTTACCTGCACTTCCCCACTCTCTTTATCCAGTTTTGAAGCAACTCGGAAGCGGGAGAATCTCTGCCGCCATGTTGGCCACTCTGCTGGCTGCGTGAAGTCAAACTGCTCCGGAGGTCCAAACTTAGCCATCCTCTCTTTAATGTCGACGTGAAGTCCTTACTTCTGACACCATGTCATGAGATGAGGCGCTGGGACACAGTATCACTGGGAGTAAACTACTTTTATTGTTGAACAGCAGGGTGCATGCGTACATGTCAAGAGCGTTCTAATAATAGCCCCCAACCGAGCTCTCCTCCCGCTCCGGCAACCACTCTATGGTAGCCTCACTAGGACACAAAGGTAAATCTCACAACAGAAGGGAAATGAGAATTGAGCGGAGCTGTGCAGGAAGGCGAGGGCCAGGCTAAGTCTTTGGGTTTAGCTCCCCCAGTGTCTCTTTGTGTTTACTCCCACTTCTCATCCTACCGTTTTTTGTTTCTTGCGTTTGTGTTTCCCTCGTGTCCCTTTGTCTTCCTTGTATCCTCCGTCCTTGCAGTTCCTCCCTCCGCCCGCCCTAGGTTTTTTGGGGGAGTTTCTGGGGACGCCGGGGGGCGTCTCTTGAGGGGGTGTAAGGATTGTGCCTTCCTTGTCTGTTTTCCTGCCTGTCTCTTGTTAATCATCCCCAATCTGTCTCATGTCCAGGTGTTTGTAATTTGTCTTGTCTTGTCTGTGAGTATATAAGCCCTGTTCTGTGTCTCAGTCATTGTCGGTGCATCGTCGGGTATTCCCCTGTGTCTCACCAGTTCTCATCTCATGTAAGTGTTTTTGTTGCATTGTCAGTTGTTCATTTATATCATTAAAATATTTATGTTTTATATAACTCCTTGACCTCCTCGAGTTTCTGTCTGCAAATGGGTTATTTCCTGTTCAGCTCTGCCTGAAATCCTGACAGTTTCAGTCGAGGCTCCAAGCGACCCGCGCCGTCACATCAGAAACACTGTCGGTCACTGATTGGTCGGGGGAGGAGTTTGTGGGGAGGAGTCTTTTGTGTCTTTTCAAAACAACGGATCCTCCATCTTGTTTTCGGCCTGCATAACCTGCGTGGGTTTCCTCCGGGTACTCCGGTTTCCTCCCACAGACCAAAAAACATGCTTGTTAGGCTGATTGGTGACTCTAAATTGACCCTAGGTGTGAGTGTGAGAGTGGATGGTTGTTTGGTGTGAGTGAGACAGGTCCCTCTTGTAAATGAGTCCCCGTGACTCAACGAGGCTAGCCTGTATAAATAAAGGTTGAATGAATGAAAAATAACACCGAAGCCTACTTTTTCGTATTGTTTTAGCTAAAAAAAAATAAAATAAATTATGTCCAATCTGTGGTCAAATGCAGAGGTGCAGGCATTTTTTGTGCTTTGTGGGTGACGAGAAGATCCAAAAGCGAGCTGGATGGATTGATTAGAAATGATCGCACAGCTAATATCTGTAGCTTTTGGACACACAGCCACTGCTTATGTTGAAGCAATTATTGAAGATGGTGAGTGTTTTCTAACTTTAAACATATTTTAAGTTACTCATCTCATCGGTTCTGAACATATTTTTAACTAACAAAAGAGGCTGACGCCATAATAGGACAACATAGATGCTACGAAGCTAAGCTAATCTGCATCAATGCTAACTGTCTTCCGCTCCCGTTTGTCACTGTATTTTTATCCAGAACGTATTTCAGCACGTGACGTTTCATTTCTAAACTCCACATGAAACACTCCAAGCCTCCTGGCTTCTGCCCTGCTCCATCAGCAGAGTCTCACAGATCAGCACAACACTGCAGCTTCTGTGCATGGTAAGGATTTTCTGTTTTTTATTTTAATGTATAACAATAAAATGTTGAATAAATAGTGAATATGCACCACTTGTTGAACTTGTGGGATGAAATTATGTGCACAGGGTCCCAGTTACAGACAATGATAAAAATGTTTAAAATAAACGGTAATAAGATCTAAGATATGAACTAAGAAAAACATCAACTAAAAAATCATCTACTAATAATACGCTAATAGCATTAAAACAATAAAAACAATACGTCAAACAGCAACATGAACTTGAGTTTTTGTGCAGCCTTATTAACATCTAACCAGAATAATCACTGTGAAAAATCACATCATGTTGCTGCTGATCAGTTTCATGTTGCTATGTTCATTCTTGCTCATCTTTTCGCACAGACTCATGTCCGTGCTGCTGTTCAGCGTATTGTGTTCATTGTTTTTATGCTTTTAGTGCTTATCATATTTTTAGTTGATGTTTTTCTTAGATCATATCTTAGATCTTATTACTGTTTTTCTTTTACATTTTACTGTTGGATGTAACTGGGACTCTGTGTACATAATTTAGTTCCACCACAGCTGTGAATGACAATAAAGAATATTTGTATCTGTGTAATACAAGGTACCTTCTGATTCATTTCATTATTTATAAAACAGTTGAGCTGGTTTAACTGGCTCCAAGCAGCTCTTCAGAACAACTGTAGCAGCACTGTTCTTTGTTTAATGCATTTATTTAAAAACAGTATCTAGACTAGATTAATCACCTTTTTCTTCTTTTCCAGTCAAGAGAAAAAAGTCCAGTGAAGAAAAGTCTTATTTCTGCACCGACTTAACATGAAGAATTGAACCAGATGCAGCAGGAACACCACTTGTCTTCTTCTGGATGAAGCCCGTGAGACAACGGATAGGAAATCATTAGTTCTGTACATTTTTCACTTCTTACTTTTCCTATTAAACTTTTTTTTTTTTTAAGTGGTGTCCTGGAACATTCCTAAACATATTTTACAATGTTAAGTGTGTATAGTGTTTGTTTAAATCCATACTGGAAGTTAAGAAAATGTTCCCTTTGCATTTGACCTTTACAGAATCATAAGAAAAAGATTGTTAGAATCTGCTCACCTGTTATTACGTTATAAATTATTTGGTTCTAGTATGGAGTCAGACAAAAACAGTCAAAAATTCAGAAATGACAGATTTCAGTTATCGACCGTACAACTGTGACCCCTGAGAGATTCAGCTGAAAGACCTGGTGCACCTTATATTTGAGCTTTCAGAGATTTTAACAGCCCGTCTGAGGAAAATAGGCAGGTGTTCAACTGAACTGTAAACTCATGTTGTGTTGGTCTCCGTCCATCCATCCATTCATCCATCCATCTTCCGCTTATCCTGATGTCAGGTTGTGGGTGCAGCAGCGTAACCTGGGAGGCACAGGCGTCATCATCAACCTGATGAGGCTGTTCTTGGAGGACCACAAGCAGTTCCCTGATCAACTAACACTTAATAATTGATACTTTGTTTTTACTTTTAAAGAAACACGCCTTTAACGTTTAAGGGCCCATTTAAATCAAATTATCCATTTGCATTTGACTTTGAATTAACCCAAACAAAATATTACCATTTACATTTAATGAAATACTAACCTTTAATATTACAGGGCCAATTAAAATAATTCCAAATCTGTAGCTTATTGTAAAAATAGTTTCACTGATTACAGCGAAGTGTGATGTGTTTAGCAATTTTAACAAGAACCTTGTGCATATCTGAAAATAATACAAGTGAGGATATTTTTAAACATCTTTATTATAAAAAAATATAAAATGGAAAACATATGGGTCTAAAACAAGCTGAAAAGGCAATAAAATAAGATTATGACTTAGGTTTAAAAGTTAATGCTCAGGAGGTACTCCATTAGAGCATTAAATAGCAAGTAAATTGCTTAAGGGACATTACCGCCACCAGGTGGTAAGACGAGTAGGATTCTGGACCCCGCCCACAAAACGGGTACAGAAGTGTAATGGAAACACAACTACATGTGAGCTGATCCGAACTGAACCAATCTGATCCGATCTGCGCCGAGCGGGTGGAAAAGATATAAATATATAATAAAATAAACTACTACTTACTACTTGTACTACTATTCCTACTTCATTACTACTTGTACTACTATTCCTACTTCATGGTTTTTCACTTATCGCAGGGCTTCAGGGTATGGAACCCCCATGATGAACAAGGGACTACTGTAGCTATTCATTTTGCAAATAGACACGTTATATAATCATAGCTTTTCACAAATCCAGCGTCCATCTGCTTCGACCAGCTGGGTTTGAGAGGACATGAAGGAGAAATGGACACAAAATGACATGTCCAGGATGGAGGACCTCACGTTTCTCTAGGAGGAAAGACAAAAAGACAGAAATTGCTTGTTAAGAAAGAATAATTACAAATACCAACTATTCATTTGTATTTGTAACTGTTCGTTTGATGAAATGAGGTCAGTTTGTGCTCTAGTAGTTTAAGGTTATAGCAGCATAGAATAAAGAATATGTCATGAATGCAATTGGACTAACTATAGGATTATCAAAAAGGAAAACCTTATTCCCAGTCTTAAAACTGGACAATGTGTCAGCCTCATGGACAGAAACGGGAAGTTGGTTCTACAAGAGAGGAGCCTGATAACTGAAAGATCTTCCTCCCATTCTGCTTTTGGAAACTAGGAACCACAAGTAAACCTGCAGTCTGAGAGTGAAGTGCTCTGTTAGGAAAATATGGAACAATAAGATCTGTAATATAAGATGGAGCTATGTTGTTGAGGGCTTTGTAGGTTAGAAATAAGATTTTGAATTAAATTCTGGATTTGACAGGGAGCCAATGGAGCGAAGCTAAAACTGAAGAGATATGATCTCTCCTACTAACTCCAGTTGACTCTGGCAGCAGCATTTTGGATCAACTGAAGACATTTTAAATAAGTTTTTGGACACCCAGATACACTATATGGTTAGGATCTAAAGCTTCAACCAAATCATGACATAACAACTGTCTCATAGATGACCCCACCTTTAAGACATCGATCCATCCATTCATTATCTTTACATGCTTTGTCTTGAACTTTTTTGACTTTACCCACTTCCTTTCTGGGTCGTGGGGGGTCACTGGTGCCCATATCCAGCAGTCAATATGTGAGATTCAGGGGACACCCTGGACAGGTTTCCAGTCCATCACAGCGACAAATGAGACAAACAACCATTCACTCTCTCACTCACACAATTTAGAGTTACCAATCAGCCTAACATGCATGTTTTTGATCTGTGGGAGGAAACCAGAGAAAACCTACGCATGCACAGAGAGAACAAATAAACCAGGATTTGATCCGGCAACTTTCTTTGAGACGCAACAGCTCTACCACTTAGCACTTTGGCAACAGCTCTACCACTTAGCACTTTGAGATTTTTATTAATGAAAAGTGCATTATAAATGGAATTCATTATTATTATTATTATTATTATTATTACCAGTTGAGCCATCATACCACCCATCTTTAAGACATTCTACATTTATTTATTTATAAAATTGCATTGCAACTATTACAGGAGGAGTACTGGCCCCTTTTTCTCTCAGTGATGGTGGTCCCTACTTTCATCCAGTTGTTGCTGTTGCCATGGTTTCCAGAGAGCCCTAGGTACTTGCTGATTGAGAAGAATAATATCCATGCTACAATCACAGGTCAGTGTGATGACACTGCTACTCAAAATCAATGATATTTTACACTAAAGGATGAACTGAATTACATCCCCCCCCCCCATTTTTTTTTTTTTTTACTTTTCTCCCTGAGGTGTGATAAGAGATTTTTTTTTATGCTTTCTCTTTCAGCTCTGAAGCAGTACAGAGCCAAATGTAACATCCAGGCAGAAATAGAAGAGATGCAGGAGGAACAGCGCTCTCTGTGTTCAGTAGAAACACTGTCGGTATGGAAACTACTGCTGGATGATTCAGTCCGCTGGCAGGTGCTGAGCGTTGTGGTCATCAATATTGGCATGCAGCTGTCTGGCATTGATGCTGTAAGTACTCTAAATACAGTCAAATCAAATGGATGGTTATTAAGATTGTCCAAAATCTTTTAATCTATTGTTTTACTTTGTGCCAGAACATATTCAGCTGTGTTTAAGAGCACAAACAAATGTTTCCCTTAATTTCTTTTCATGTCATCATAGTGCTTTATAGTTCCCTTATCAGTCAGTCACTCGGTGCAACACATGACTATGGGAATTGCGCCGCCGCGCGGTTCACCTGAAGTAATACAATCACGCCTCGAACGAGGCAGGTGGGCGTCAGCGTCACCACAGAGGCCCCGCCCTCTTGGTATAAAGACGACTGCGCCCAACCTAGTTTCTCTTTTTGTCCTTCACCTTGCTTACACCTGAACTTTGTGGGACTCTCTGTAACTACATCGCTTGACCGGAGGTGAGCTCGCTCCCTACACTGAGCGTACAGAGAAATTTCCTGCGTATTGCTGGGCTAGTGAAAGCTAGTCCAGCGGCTTTTGTTTAACCTCAAGGTTTTTTCTTCTCTCTTCGCAGCTGCTTCGCTCGACGGCGCTAACTGCATCACACCGCTACCCTGCTAACGAGTTAGCAGGCTAGCCAGCGAAAGCGACGCAATGAAGAAGACGTCTCCGGACCACGTTAGCACTGCTAACGAGCTCGACTCTTCTCAGCCATGGCTCCAGAGAAGGGAAAGCGAAAACACAAAAATTATAAGAAGACCAACAGGCCAGCGAGCCCTAGCTCCCGGGCCTGCCCCAGTGGCTGCGGCTACTCCCTTTTGGCAACGGACACCCACAAGGCCTGTCCCGTCTGCCTGGGGATGTTGCACGCTAAAACAGCGCTGGAATCCACAGAGTCCTACCCTCACTGCAGCCAGATGCCTAAAGCTGTGAGGAAGCGTCGAGTGGACATCGTGGTCAAGGCCATGGGCGGCTCCACAGCAGCGGCGCGTGACCCAGACCTCACAGAGGCTCTCACTCCCACACCGGAGCTCGAGGCCGTGGACCTGGAGGACAGCGGACAAGCTGACTGGGGGGACAGTATGGACATGGTGGCCCCCGTCGGGGACTCCACCGCCGAGTTTGACACAAGAAGCCTGTTACGAGCAGACAAGCTCTCGCTAACAGCCTTGGGTGAGATTTCAGATGACGAAGCTGAGAACGAGGACGAAGAGAAGAGGAAGACTTCTCCCAGAACCCGACGAGAGCTCAGCCAGAGACAGACGTCTCAATCCTCGCTTTGTTTGACTTGTGTCGCAGAGTGCCGGACACGCTACGGATCAGCTGGCCAGACCCCCACCTCACTAACAGGTAACGAGGTTGGCGGGGAATTATTTCTACGCAAAGCAGCAGTCGGCCACGAGGCACAGGGTGCCGATTTTTCCGGATTTCTTGACGGAGCTCACTCGCACCTGGGCTGAACCCAGGGCTCCATGCTGCTGCCACTCTCATAGTTCCTCGACGTCGCCGAAATGGAGGCAGCAGGAATCACCAACGTCCCGCAGATGGAGGACACGCTGGCGGATCACCTGGCCCCCAGGAAGTCGGGCGCAAAGCCGACTCTGCCCAGCAAGGCCTGCCGTGCCTCGGCCTCTCAGCTCGAAAAGTGTTATCGAGCTCAGGACCTCGCGTTCCGCGCCATGAATGCCTCAGCCATGATACAGGCTTACTTGGTAGAGAAGCTGCAGGAGCTCCAGGTAACGACAAACAAACAGGCTGCGACGGACATCCTGGAGGAAGCCCGCAAGGCGACTGACTTTGTCTTACAAATGATGGGACGAAGCACTTTGAGATTTTGTTAATGAAAAGTGCATTATAAATTAAATTCATTATTATTATTGTTATTATTATGGGGACCGTGGCCATCGCTCAGGGGAGATGCATGGCTGATGTGGTCATCGCCCAGCGCCACCTGTGGCTGACTTTGACGGACCTGCCGGAGGGCCAACGGTTCTCGTTCCTCCACCACCCGATCGAGCCGACGGGACTCTTCGGGGAGGCTCTGGAGTGTATCCAGAGCAGGCTGGAGCAGAGACAAAAGCAGGCCAAGGCCCTGCGAAAGGGGATGCGAGAAAAACTTTTGCACCCCCCAGAGACACCAGTGGGAGCAGACCCGTGCAACCTCCACACCGCTCAGCCACACGCCGTCCCCCACAAAAAAGACCAACTTACGACGGGGAGCAGCGGCAGAGACCCGCAACAGGGCCATCTCAGGCTGGCCAGTCCTGAACCAGGAACAGTTTCGTTCCTCGCCAAGTGGTTCCGCCGAGAACCTACTCGGCGAACCGGGACAGAAGACAGAAGTTGGCCTGACGAAACGGGACCACTTCTCAGTTTTGAAGGTTTGTCCGTCCATGTGGTACGGGAACCAAGACTTTTAAATCCAGACTTTATATGTAAAAACCTACAAAAAGCTTGTGACATTTCTGTATGCACGAAATAGGGTGTTTCTGCTAAGTGTGTAAATAAAACAATTTTTTGTTGTTCAAAGCACAAAAATAAAGTACCAAAAGCATGAACTACCCTGGTTCTTGTCTAAAAAAAAAAAAAAACCACAGCACAATTTTTGTGGAAACAGTCACGATGAAGGGAGAGGGCAAACACCCCTCCTCCTTCATGGAACACAAGGTGTCAGGTCAGACTATGAGCCCCAGCGGGGCGTCTAGAGTCTGTCTGGAGCAGACAGACTTCATGGCGTCCGCTGGCGGACAGGTCAGCACGTCCGGGGCCATGCAGGAGGAGGCAAATGCTCCTCCTCCCGCACCCACGACGCATACACAACCCACAATAAACATGTCTCACAGGCTCACCGCGCACATGTAGGCCTGGAGGGCGTGTCACCCAAACACGTGGGTCATGACGACAGTGTGTCGAGGCCTACGGCTGTAGTTCCACAAGAGGCCGCCCCCGTTCAACGGGTGCTACGGTCAAACATAACACCAGACCATGCACACATTTTAAGAGAGGAGATTTCAACGATGCTGCAAAAAGGGGTGATAAATGTTCTAAAACACAATATACACACCGGCCACTTCAGCAAGTATTTCCTTGTGCCTAAACGGGATCAGACCTTGAGACCGATCCTGGATCTCAGAGCGCTGAACAAGAGAATAAAAACGTACAAATTCAAAATGCTCATGCTCAGACAGGTGATCCACTCTGTGAGACCGGGAGATCACGCATGCACAGTTGACTTAAAAGATGCTTTTTTCCACGTGAGCATTTAGAAGAAGCACAGAAAATATCTTTGCTTTACATTTGAAGGGAAAGCTTACGAATTCACGGCTTTACCTTTTGGGCTAAAAACGTCACCATGCACATTCACAAAATGTCTGGATGCAGCTTTGACCTTGCTCAGGGGTCATAGGGTCAGAATTATGAATTATCTCGACGATATTTTAATTCTGGCCGAGAGCAGAACACAAGCCCAGTTGCACTCACGGATGGTGATGGCGCACCTAGAGGATCCGGGCTTCGTCATAAATCCAGTGGTGGGCAACGCTAATCAAAAAATTAGTTTCGCAATTTCTAAAACGCTTATTAATTTTTTTAGGTCCACAATTTCAAAAGCACAAATGTCTTATGAAAATTAGGGGAAGCTAATCTAATCCGCTATTTATATTCGACAATTGGTAGCCGGCAGCGTTATGCAATATTTGCACTACACTGCCAACTGAAAAGTAACTAAAATGATCCTAAAAGGATGAAATTACAAAAATCAAAGGATTTATTTAATACTTTACGTACATATATTCTATTCGGCCACGAAATTAACAAAAAAGAGAATGATCTTTTAATCCCTAAGACCACTTTTAAATCTCAAATACACGGGCGTCTCGCCACCGCATTTATACATAAAAGTAACCAAAATACATAAAACTAACGACTCACCTTCGAGTGTTCGACACAAAACACCCAATAAAATCCTCCGGCCGCGTTAATTTGGCTTGAAACAGCGGGGTTCTCTGCGGATTTATCCAAGTAACCCAGCACAACCAGCTAGCCACAGAGTTAGCGTCCAGTTCACCTCTGACCCGGAAGATGTCAAGATTCTATAGGTAGTCAACAGATTTAATGAAAAGTAACTAAAATACATAAAACTAACGACTCACCGTCGAGTGGTCGACACAAAACACACAATAAAATCCTCCGGCCGCGTTAATTTGGCTTGAAACAGCGGGGTTCTCTGCGGATTTATCCAAGAAACCCAGCACAACCAGCTAGCCACAGAATTAGCCCCCGAGTTCACCTCTGACCCGGAAGATGTCAAGATGGAATAGTCCATTTTTAGTAGGGGGATACAGAAATCGACCGGTTTTTGTATTGCGTTTTTAATGATTGTAACTATAATTATTTTTATGTTAAATGTACATTAACAAGCATGAGCAATGTTAGTAATGTAGGTGACTGGCCGGGGCGGGGCCGGGGCCCTGCTGATTTGGGACCCCAAGCAACGGCATCATTTGCCTACATGGTAGATCCGTGTCTGTTCTCCCCTCTGCTCCCCCTCCAACCCTCCCTCCTCTCTGCTCTTTACGGTGAGGGAGGGGAAAAAGGCAAAACAAGCAGCTACGGAGCCAGCATAAGAGCCTCTAAATAAGTTTATTCGTTTTTACTGATAGATAATTAGTTATTAGCGGTACTGCATTTTAAATAAAAATAGCACAAATCCGCTTATGAATTATAAAAGTTAGTCACTCCGTTGTTACGCTGACAAAAATGTTAGGTCCGCTGTAAGCGGATTAGCGCATTAGTGTTCCCTGGCGTTCATATGCCCACCTTTGCATAAATCTGTAGAAAAGCGATTTGACTCCTTCACAGATTACCGTATTTCTGGGTGTACAGGTCAACACCATTTTGTACAGAGCACGGCTTTCAGAGGAGCAAATCTCTTCTATCCCACTCTGCCTGGCACGCTTCCAGCTGGACCAGAGAGTGTCCCTGAAACTTTGTCAGTGCCTGTTGGGTCTCCTAGCAGCAGCCATTCCCTACGTGCCTCAAGCATTATTAAAAATGCGAGCACTGCAGGTATGGCTAAATAAACAAATGCGTCCTGCCTCCCTCAGGCGGGCAGGGAAAATACTGATCAGCCCAAAGTGCATGACAGCCCTGGAACCCTGGAGGGATCCTTCTGTGTTCACCACAGGCGTCCCGCTGGGACGAGTGCTGTCTCATGTGGTGATCATAACAGATGCTTCAAAGAGAGGTTGGGGAGCATTTTGCAGGAACCAGAATGCCCAAGGGCTCTGGAATCAGCAGGATGTGAGACTCCACATCAACTTCCTGGAATTGAAGGCTGTTTTTCTGGCTGTGAAGCACTTTTACAAAAAGGGACTGATTACAAAACAACATGTCCTGATAAAATCGGACAACAGAACAACTGTGTCCTTTATCAACAGAGAAGGGGAACAAGTTCCCGACCCCTCCTCAGTCTGACACACAAGCTGCTCACGTGGTACAACCCACGAATATTGTCCCTGAGAGTGACACACATCCCGGGCGAGCTAAACCAAGAGGCAGACACCCTCTCAAGAGGGCCACTGCTAGCCTCAGAGTGGAGGCTGAATCCATGCATCGTGGACCAGATCTGGTCACGATACGGGCGGTCTTCCATCGATCTGTTCGCCTACAAAACCAGCATGCACTGCGGCCTGTACTTCTCACTGAAGGAAACAGATGCTCCGCTGGGAACAGACACTCTGGCCCACAGCTGGACAGCAGGGGTGCTATATTACGCGTTTCTCCCGTCCCTCTGATCCAGGTGACACTGGAACTTGTACGGAGGGAAGCTCTTTCCCTGGTCCTCATAGCTCCCAGATGGCCACAGAAACTGTGGTTCCCAGAAATGATCTCACTGTTATCAGGGACACCATGGCAGCTGCCCCCCCCCCCACAGGGACCTGCTGACACAGGCCCACGGGCAGCTCCTTCACCCACGTCCAGAACTGTGGTAGCTCTCAGCCTGGCCGCTGAGAGGAACAGGCTGATGGCCTCCGGCTTCCCCAGTAATGTCATAAACACGATACAGGGAGCGAGAACCCAGTCAACCCAGACTCTCTACGCTCGGAAATGACGTGTTTTTGAGGCCTGGTGTGTGGAAAGGAATATTATTTCATATTCCTGTGACCTAGTCCAGCTCCTCACCTTTTTACAGGGCCTGCTGGAAAAAGGCCACTCATTTTCCACTATTAAGGTGTTTTTGTCAGTCATCTCGTCGTGCCACAAAGGCTAGGGGGGTAAAACACCCGGTTCCCACCCTCTCATGATACGTTTCATGAAAAGCGTACTGAGGAAAAGGCCCCCCAGCAGGACTCTGGCCCCAGACTGGGACCTTCAGTTAGTCCTGGATGCTTTGTGTGAGCCTCCGTTTGAACCTCTCTGCAGCATTAAGACTTGTTATCTTATTAAACTGCTTTGCTCTTGGCTCTCTGCTCAGCTAAACGTGTGAGTGACCTCCACGCTTTATCTGTGCACCCAATGTGTACCAGGTTTGCCCCTGACAGGTCAAAGGTCACCCTGCGTCCTAACCCTGCATATGTACCAAAAGTTCCAACTCTAAATCCCAGAAGTCTGGACTTTGAGCTCTCTGCATTTCCTCCCCATCCTCTCCTCACTGAGGAGCAGAGAAGGTTGAATGCACTCTGCCCTGTCAGGGCCTTGAGTGTTTACATCAACAGAACTGTCAGTTGGAGGAAAACAAACCAACTGTTATTTTGCCAACCCTGCTGCTGGCAGAGCCCTTTCAAAACAGCGCCTCTCACACTGGGTGACTGAGGCCATTAAAAGGGCATACAACAGCAAAGCCCGACTTGGCTGCCCCGCCTCTGTCCCATACATTTAGCACTTTGAGATTTTTATTAATGAAAAGTGCGGTATAAATTGAATTCATTATTACAGTATTATTATTATTATTAAGGTCAACAGGTGCCCTCTGGGGTACACGCCCATTCCATTCGGGGCCTAGCTGTCTCATGGTCTCTTTTTAAGGGCGTGCCAGTGGCAGACATTTGTGCTACTGCAAACTGAAGTTCCACAAACATGTTTGCAAAACACTACAGTTTGGATGTCACTGCATGTGACATCACTCAGGCTGTACTCTCTAACACATAGTAGAGATCAGCCAAAACGCCTAAAGTATAAAGGCAGATGTTCTCACAAGCATGCATTTTCCGGAGCATTTTCAAAGGGCGTGAATGAATTACGTTCCCATAGTCATGTGTTGCACCGAAGTGACTGACTGATAAGGGAACTGAAAGTTATGCACCATAGCTCATGTTCCCTGAAGGAAAGGAACGAGGTGCAACACAGTTTGCCCTTTTCAATGCCCAAGCTCGGTGAAGTGCACTTGGAGAAAGTAGGATGGGCACAGTCGTCTTTATACCAAGAGGACGGGGCCTCTGTGGTGACGCTGACGCCCACCTGCCTCGTTCGAGGCATGATTGTATTACTTCAGGTGAACCGCGCGGCGACGCAATTCCCATAGTCATGTGTTGCACCTCGTTCCCTTCCTTCAGGGAACATGAGTTATGGTGCATAACTTTCAGTTTCCACTGCTGCAGTGAGTACTTGCTGCAGCTTTTGGAGTTCTTATTATTCTAAACATTTGTAGTTAACCCATTCCTTAGTGCAAAATCTGCTCCCATTCCTAAAAGCCTAATGGATTTTGCTGATGTTTCTAAATATGTTGTGGTTGCACTCCTACAAGGTGGTCTTTGCAATAGTACAATTTTTTTGTTGTTGAAAATAATTTAAAGTTAAGTAAGTTCAAATTAAATAACATTTTATTTAAAGTTTTTTATATATATAATATTAATAATATTAATAATGTGTTATGTGTTGTCATCATTGTATGTTTCCATACAATGGTGAAATTGGCTCTCTATCTACATTCAACCCATCCACCACCAGGTGGAGCAGTGGGCAGCTGAAGGCTCCTGGGGAGCAATTTGGGGATGGGGTGTGCTGCTCAGAGACACCACGAGATGTACAAGGACTGGGGATTGAACCTGGAACTGTCGGATCCCGACTTGGCTGCCCCGCCTCTGTCCCATACATTTAGCAATAGTAATTTAGTCTCAGTTCAGAAACATTAAGTCTAAAAAAACAACACAAACTCTGCACAATATCCATCCATTCACTAATCTGAAATTAGATTAGATTATTATGGGGCGGCCGTGGTGTAGTGGTAATGGCAGTCGTCCCCCGATCGGAAGGTTGGAGTTTCAAATCCCGGTTCCCCACACCATGTGTCGTTGTGTCCCTGGGCAAGACACTTAACCCCGAGTTGCTCCCGGTAGGACTGGATGGCGCCTTGCATGGCAGTCTGCCGCTACCGGTGTATGAATGTGTGTATGAATGGGTGGATGGCTGGTATTGTAAAGCGCTTTGGGGCCCCTCATAGGTGGCTGGAAAGCGCTATATAAATAAGCTCCATTTACCATAGATGGCAGAGGCTACAGGTCCAGGATGTGACTCGGACTTCTCTCTTCCAGCTACACTCTCCAGCTCCTGCTGGGGAATTCCAAAGTGTTTTAGGCCAGGGTTCAACTAGGTGAGCCCTGGGACCTACTCCCAGTAGAGCGTGCCCATAAAACCTTCAGAGGGAGGTGCTCAGGAGGTCTTTATAGTCAGATGATCTCATCACCTGTGCTGACTTATTTTGATGCAGAGAAGCAGCGGCTCTACACCAAGCTCCCATGATAAAGTTCCTCTCAACAATTCTATGTTGGTACCCAGCCATCTATAAAGGAAGCTCATTTCAACCACTTGAGTCCAGGATGTTGTTCTTTTGGTCATGGTCCTCAAGATCAGAGGTGAGAGGTGAAACATAGCCAGACACGTACGGTAAATGGAGTGTTTTGCCTTTCGGCTCAGCTTTTTGTTCACCACAACAGACCGGAACATTTCATTTATGACTACAGATCAAGCCACCACTCATCCCTGACCCTGTACTGTACTTACGTGAGAACAAAGACACTTGGATATGTGAACTCATCTGCTTGAGGCAGAAACTCACCCATAAAATGAAAATGCATTCAGTATTTTCAGATGACAGTCATGATCTAGGAGCTGGAGACCAATATTTTTTTTTACTGTCTAACATTAGCCTGGTTAAAACCAGACCCTTGTCCTTCACTTCGCTTCGGACTAGGGTTTGGACTTTCTCCATAGAGAAACTATTCTTGCTGGAGGCGTGGCCTCTGCTGATGGCTGCTCCCCCGTGGTCTGCTGAACTTGACTTCAGCTCCGCCTCCTGCTGAATTTTCTCTCGCTGCCTTTGCATATTCTGTGTTTATATGTTAATAAAACGTTCTAATAAAATAAAATAAAACCATGGATCGCTGGTCCAACACACCAGAAGACCAGGAAATCTGATGGGACTCGGGCAGCAACGTAAAACCCGAGTTTAATTCTCGTGACAACCTGAGACGTTTCCTCATCAGCGGAGGGAGAGGAGGAGGAGGGAGCGAGCGATCACTTGACTTTTGGCCAAAAAAACAAAAGAAAACTCCAGATAAGGGATTAAGAAGGGGAAATTAATACATTTGTGTCACATATAAAACAGTCCTGCATCGCTTTGCATCGCTTTGAATGAGAACATGCGAATGCTCGCTGGCTGCGCTGGGACAGGTGGGGGCGTGGGTTAGGGGCCAAAAACTCCGCCTTCTGTTCTCTGATTGGTCCGGTCAAAAATCTACCGGAGAAATCGTTGTCTATGGGAGAAATCCCAGACTGTGCAGTGAAGGGAAATGAGAATTGAGCAGAGCTGTGCAGGAAGGCGAGGGCCAGGCTAGTCTAACATGCACTGGTGAAGATTCTCAGTCATCAAGGACACGGTAAATTCAAAAAAGTTAAAGACAAAAACAACTGGACTTTGTAACAGAAGACGTTTTGCTTCTCATCCGAGGAGTTTTCTCAATTCAAGAGTGTGTGGTGTTTGAGTTATAAAGCTGAGCTAAGCTAAATACATATGTAGATTGCTTGGCACTACTCACAATAGGGGTTCATTGGGGTCTTTGTTAGTGTGAGACACAGAGGAGCCACTCTGGTGACATGAATGAAATTCCTAATAGGTGTGAAAATGATTAGGTATTAGTCCTAAAGCTGCATTAAGTTCTAGTGTCGTAGTTAGCTCCGCCCTTTGGCTCCGCCTATTGGAATTCTCCCCCCGCGCGTCAGCGCCTACTGAAAACCTTTTAGTCCACGCCCACCTACCGGATGGGCCCACCTCCCGGGTCGATAAATACCTTCGACCGAGGTGAAACTGCCTCTTCTTCATTCAGCCCGAATGAGAACCTTTGTAAAAATAATTATCAGAAGACTAAAGATTAACGATACCAGAAGTCCTTGTTCAGCTCCCCACCCGCCCTACCCCCGCTGCCGTCCTGTGAGCTCTCCTCCAGAACCAGACAGTCAGACGGGCCGACATGCTACAAGCTATAATGTCGGGGGGTTGCTTCGGGGCGGGAAACTACGTGCTGAACGAGGCCATCGCTTCTCTATTCTCGAGGGAACCGGAGAACGCGATGCTAGCTACCCGCATTGCGGTGGCTAGCCATGTCGTTGGAAGCCTCATCAGCGGTGAGTGACGTCTTCATTTATTATTAAGCCACAGCCAAGACGAAATGGTCGTTGTGGCGATGTTTTTTTCTGCATGAAAAGCTACAGAACGCACGCATTACCGTTAGCGCCCAAGGCCGCTAAGCAATGCTAATAGTAGCCCCGGCCTCATGTCTCATGTCGTCGGAAGCCTCATCAGCGGTGAGTGACGTCTTCATTTATTACTTAAGCCTTAACCAAGACAAAAATGGTCGTTGTGGCGATGTTTTTTCTGCATGAAAAGCTACAGAACGCACGCATTACCGTTAGCGCCCAAGGCCGCTAAGCAATGCTAATAGCCCCGGCCTCATGTCTCTGGAGAGTATCGTGGCAGCAGATACCGTACCGAACGTCGCCGGGAAGCTTTCAATCAACAATTACTACAAGAAGTGATGTATGATGTGTTTTATTTGGTTAAACCACGACCAAAAAGAAAACTGTTCCTTGTGGTGTTGTTCTAGTGTCGCAGTTAGCTCCGCCCTTTAGCTCCGCCAGGGCCTGGACCTGCTAGTTACGCTCAACATGCAGCCTTTTTTGCTAGCCAGCATGCAGGAAGCTGTCAGTGCCAACCCCCTCACCGCCTAGGCCGAACGACCTAGCGGGCTCGAGGTTCGGCACCAGGTCGCAGCGACGTCCAGACCTGGTCCATACCCGGTCTGGCCTCGCTCCCCGTCCGTGACGACACTCTGGAACGAGGCCGCTGCAGCGCCCGCAAATCAGGGCCCCAGCAGCCTCCTTTGGGGGAATCACGAGAGTGGAGGGCTTCACGGAGAAATGATGTTTTTCTCACGTTTCGGGCTCCTCTGTGGGGCCGTATGACTCCACAGCCGCACTGACACACAGGCTTCCCACCACAGACAGACTAGCCTACGGCAGTCGGGTGTCTACGAATAAAAACAGCTCAAACAAGGTAACAATAAATAAATGTTTCATGTTTGGTGAACCTGTTAATATGCAGTCAGTACAGGGAAAACACCCCGCACGCTGCCTCTCATAAAATCAAATGTCGCTGGCCCAGCTTCAACGCTGCCCAGCAGAAGACACGAACAGGTAATTAAACAACCAGACACCATGTTTTTTAAGCCGCGTGTCGCGCAGACGAAGCTGTGTAGAACCCACAGCTCGCTGCCTCTCATTAAATCAGATGTCGCCGGCCCAGCTTCAACGCTGCCCAGCAGAAGACATGAACAGGTAATTAAACAACCAGACGCCATGTTTTTTAAGCCGCGTGTCGCGCAGACGAAGCGGTGTAGAACCCATAGCTCGCTGCCTCTCATAAAATCAAATGTCGCCGGCCCAGCTTCAACGCTGTCCAGCAGAAGACATGGACGGGTAATTAAACAACCAGACGCCATGTTTTTTAAGCCGCGTGTCGCGCAGATGAAGCTGTGTAGAACCCACAGCTCGTTGCCTCTCATAAAATCAAATGTCGCCGGCCCAGCTTCAACGCTGTCCAGCAGAAGACACGAACAGGTATTTAAACAATCAGACTCCATGTTTATTAAACCTCGTGTCGCGCATGCATATCTGGGTAAAAACCCATAGCTCGCTGTTCACAGTGGGTCACATGACGCTAGCTCAGCTCACGTGCAGGCCAGCAGAGCTCCGCCTCATCACGTGTTTAAATGGCGTTCCACGCACGCGACTGTCACTACCTCTCTGCAGTTCGACTCCAACTCCAAGCGAGGTAACAGGATGGACCAAGCACCGCCCGCCAAAAGACGAGCAGTGCCCAACGGGAGCACCGCTCCACCAGAGCGAGCGCTCCCTGGGTCAGCAAACGTGTTGACGTCAGACGCAGGGGCGGATCACGCCTCTGACGCAATAAGACGCCCCCTTTTTTTGGGCGGGGCCCCCGTGGGTTACCAGGGTAACGGAGGGAGGCCCCAACGACTGGCTAACGCGCACGTCGCGCACGAGACAGCAAGACCTAGCGCTGTCACTGGGCAGAAGATGCGAGCAGTGGCATCAGAAATGCAGTTTACTGTAGACAGATGGCTGTCAAAAATCATAAGGAAGGGTTATGCACTCCAGTTGCTGCAAAACCACCACCTTTCAGGGGGATACTGGAAACAGTGTTACCAGACCAAAATCAAAACTCCTCCCTGCTGTCAGAAATTCAGGAAATGCTGACAAAGGGAGCGATTTCCAAGGTGGCAAAGGGAGAACAGAACAAGGATTCTTTTCTCTGTTTTTCTCGTCCCCAAGAAAAAGGGGGGGGGGGAGACCAGTCGTGGATTTGTCGGTTCAACAGAACCTTATTAGTGAGAGTTTTTCACACGCTCACAATAAAACAACT
>JBBPBX010034649.1:0-12740 GCA_038048925.1 Garcialebias charrua
ACAGCCTCAGGGTAGAAGCTGTTCCTCAGTCTAGTGGTTCTACACTTGATGCTCCTCAACCTCCGTCCTGAGGGGAGTGGGGCAAAGAGTGAGTGTGCTGGATGAGTGAGGTCTTTCATGATGCAGGTGGCTCTTTTCCTGCATCTGGAGGTGTAAATGTCTGTGATGGTGGGGAGACTGACTCCAACAGACTTCTGTGCAGCCTTCACCACTCTCTGTAGAGCTTTCCTCTCTTCAACTGTGCAGCCTCCATGCCACACGTTGATGCTGGAGCACAGGACGCTCTCCACTGCACACCTGTAGAACGAGGTGAGAACTGGGCTGCTCAGACCAGCACGTCTCAGCCGTCTGAGGAAGTAGAGTCTCTGATGACCTTTCTTTGATCAGGCTGGTGGTGTTGTTGCTCCAGCTGAGGTTATCATTCATGTGTACACCCAAGTATTTGTAGCTGGAGACCACTTCCACTGCAGACCCACCTATTTTCAGTGGGGCATGGGTGTGTTTGTTCCTTCTGAAGTCCACAATCATCTCCTTTGTCTTCTTCACATTCATGTGAAGATTATTCTCTTTGCACCAGCTCTCCAGGTGTTCCACCTCCTGTCTGTAGCTGGACTCATCATTGTTTGTGATGCATCCCACCACCGCTGTATCATCTGCAAACTTAACAATATGACAGCCTGGATGTGTGGCTGTACAATCATATGTGAGCAGAGTGAACAGAAGAGGGCTCAGCACACATCCTTGGGGAGAGCCAGTGCTGAGGGTTATGGTGGAGGAGGAGAAGTTGTGGATCTTCACGGACTGTGGTCTGTTTGTTAAGAAGTCTAGTACCCAGTTACAAATAGAGGGGCTTAGTCCAAGTGTAGATAGTTTGTCTATCAGAGTTTGGGGGATCATGGTGTTGAAGGCAGATGTGAAGTCCACAAAGAGCAGACGCACGTATGAGTCCTTCTGATCCAGGTGGGTGAGAGCAGTGTGGACCACGGAAGAAATGGCATCCTCTGTTGATCGGTTCTCACGGTATGCGTATTGATGAGGGTCCTCGTTGATGTTGACGGTTGCCTTGATGTGGGACATGACCAGTTTCTCAAAACATTTAGCGACTATCGGGGTGAGGGCCACCGGTCTATAGTCATTCAGACCAGTCACTGTGGAGCTCTTTGGGACTGGGATGATGGTCGCGGTCTTCAGGCAGGTGGGAACTGACTCCAGTGCAAGTGAGGTGGTGAAGATGTCAGCCAGCACCTCACAGAGCTGGTCCGCACATTCCTTCAGAACTTTCCCTGGGATGTTGTCTGGTCCGGTTGCTTTATGAGGATTAATCTTTCTGAGACTGCCTCTCACTTCTGCTGCGGTCACTCTGAGATGCTCTTCATCTGGTGATGAGGTGAGTCTGGTGCTAGCTGGTCTGTTTGGATCATCAAAACGTGCATAAAACTTATTGAGGGCATCAGGCAGAGATGGGTCCCTGGGGCATTGTTTGTTCTTGCCTTTGTAATCTGTTATGCATTTAATACCCTTCCACATGCTCCGTGGGTCTTGTGAGGTGAACTGTCCCTCGATCCTCTGTGCATACGTGGCCTTGGCCTTCTTAATGCCATCCTTCAGTTCTTTCCTGCTCTTTCTCAGCTCCTCTTTATCTCCTGACTTGAATGCAGTATCCCTGGCTGCTAGCAAGGCGTGAACTTCTTTATTTAACCAGGGTTTCCGGTTCGGGTAGGATTTAACATATTTTTTTATGGATACATTTTCAGAGCATGTACTGATGTAGCCCAGGACTGAGGAAGCATACAGTTCCATATCCACTGAACTTCCATCAGTAGCTGCTTCTCTGAAAACAGACCAGTTTGTCTTCTCAAAACAGTCTCTCAACATGGGGGAACTATCTTGAGGCCAGATTCTTATCTCTCTTTGTTCCGGCTTGGAGCGCCTGAGTGGGGGGAGTTCTCTTGGAGCCAGGATCAGAGAGCAGTGATCGGAAGCTCCGAGCGGTGGGCGTGTCTTCGCCGTGTACGCTCCCTTTACATTAGTGAAGACTTGGTCGAGCGTTTTATCTCCTCTCGTAGCTGTGAAGACGTTCTTATTGAAGGCTGGGAGGGAGACTTGAAGATCTACGTGATTCACGTCTCCGCAAACAATGAAGAGCCCCTCAGGATATTTACATTGCAGCGAGGTGAGTAAGTCATGAATTTCTCCCTGGGCGTCATTAGCATTAGCATCAGGGGCTATGTAAATAACGCTGATTAAGATCACTGAATAGTCACGGGGCATATAGTGCGGGCGACACCTTACTGTGATCAACTCCACGGCAGCTGAACAAGCTCTTTTTATCACAGCACAGTTCGTGCACCAGTCTTTGTGTACGTAAATACAAACACCGCCACCTCGTGTTTTCCCCGTAGTCTCGGTGCACCGGTCTGTTCTGAAAAAGAGCCTATTATCCAGCTCGTAAACAGAGTCTGGAGTGTCCTCAGAGATCCACGTTTCTGTCAGGCAGAGCACGGAGCACCTTCTCATCTCCTCCGACGTGGTAACTCTCAAACGAAGTAGATCCATTTTGTTGTCCAGCGAGCGAACGTTAGACAGAAAAAGAGCCGGCATCGGGGGTCTACCGGTTTTAGCGTCTGCCCGCAGTCTCGTCATAATTCCTGCTCGGCAGCCCCGCTTCTTTCCTCGTGAGCACCGCTTCCTTTTCTTTCCCCTGGAGCGCGTCTGCTTCCAGAAGGACGTTCTTAGCAGCTCCAATCTTCCGAGCTCTGATTTGAGTTCGTTGCTGATTTCAGCTGTGCCCTGTGGTAAATCCGCTCCGATTCTTAACAGTTCAGTTCGGCTATAATTCACCTGCAAAAAACGCGCAGAGTCAGGTACAAAAACACTATTAAAATTACTAAAAACTAGAGATGAACCGGGAACTCGTGAAGCTGCGGCTGCTCTGAGCGCGGCCATCTTGCCAAAGTTTTTTGTTTTTCAGTTTAATACTGAAAAACAAATAAAATGGTTCATAGACTATTTTTTCCCCCATGATAAGTGTGTAAGGGGTTATGAGGAGGTCAATATTAATACTGACCTCTTTACCTTAATTAATTTACTTATTCAGATTGAATAGTAAATTCACGGATTCTGTTCTTTTTCAGTTTACCCAATATTTCTGTGATCTTTATGATGGATAAATAAACAGAGCCATTAAGTGACAATGGACATTGACTTAGTTTGGTATGCCAGGCGACACTACCATTTATTTAAAATAAATCAACTAAATTAACACCATTACACTTGATTGACATGATTTCACTTTCTTTCAAATTAATACGTCAGCACACTTAAATTTAACACAACAGACTTCAATATTGGATGTTAACATATTTAGTCTGTGGGCTCTTCAGCTTAATTATAGTTTCCAGCTTAGATTGGGAGGGGAAAGAATAGGAGGAAAGATTTAAGAAGAAATTATCGTGAGCATGATACCAGAGTGACACTTCTCATCCGACTTCTGCTAAAATCCAGGTACGTTTTGTAAACAGCTCTTTACCTTTTGACGACCGCCCGGTAAGAGGGAAGACCTTGTAGCTTTTCAGATGCACGGGTCCTTGTGGGAACCAGTACAATACCTTCGAGCAGGGTTCTGGTTTACGTTTCAACGTCTCCTGGTTTTCGCTTGGTCATCAGAGAATAATGTCAGCTTCAGGCCTCTGACTTCAAGATAAACTTATTCCAGGAAGGAATAAACAAAGTTTTTGAGCTTACGCTCGTTCGAAATGGACCCATAACAACATGTTATCAGTCCCAGCTGGATGACGAGTCCTTAGCGCGTGACTGGTGGTCATTCAGCCCTTTGGGAGAGTTCACATCATCTTTCGAAGCTCCCAGAAACTCTGAAGCGTTCTCGCACAGTTAGAACTTAAAAAGCAGGAACAAAGAGAGGAGTGAACTTGCCTTATCAGACCCAAGGTTACAGCCAGAGCAGAGAGAGATTTGTTTAGGGAAAGGCACAGCAAGCTGGAGCCCTTTCATGAAAAACAACGGATTACTGTCCTCTGAGTTTCTAAACAAAACCGTCCGGTCTCTGTGACCCGAGCCTGCACCTTTGACACAGCAGTGAACACAGTTTAAACTCTTACAGAATAACACAGCTTAAAAGCACACATCATGAAAATGACAAAAGTTATTCTTTTGATCACATCAGCCTAAAATCAAAGATAGAAATAGTCTCTTTTGGTGACTATATTTATCAGATTACAGCTAAATGAATGATTTTGTAGTAAATGTCTTGCTTTACTGAGAGGTCAGTAAAGGTCATCACTGGACAGTTCAAAAACCTTAGTTTGACCCTGGGTAGGTCCATTACAAGTGCAATTCAAAAATTGTTATTTAAGGTAAGGGCTGGATTATAAAAAATCTGAATCTGTTATTGGTTGGAAAAACAAAATCTGGGATTGTTTTTAATGTCAGGCAAAACTGAACTCACTTGGTAAAATAAATAAATTTACTTCTCAAGAATTATTTGGAAATTCAGCTAATTTCTTCTTCAAGTTTAAAAAAAAACTGCTCATCTAAAAATGGCAGAAATGTACATAAGACCAAATACTTGCTAGTCCATGTGCACCTTTATTACCAATAAGAAACCAAAGGTTCTCAATCGTCAAGCTGAACAGTGTTTGCCAGTCAGATCCGGTCCAGGCCAGTGAACCATGCGGAGAAGACATGAGGAAATGACAGGATCACAAATATATTATAAGTTACTTAATTTACAAACTGGATGAAAGGCTTATCAGAAAACAAAAGTACAATTTTGGTCATTATTTAAAAAAATTACTAAAGGTAATATTTAACTTATCTCATGTTTTTGTGTTCATTGTTTTAAAAGAGTTTTTGTGACTCAGCTCTGTTGCAGTATTTGTAATTTTGATCATTCAGTCAGCTTGCATTGTGTAAAATGAGTCATATCTGTTTCCTGTCTCAGGTTTCAGCATTAAACGACAACAAACACCTGTATTGTCCCACACTGGGCTAAACAGCACTGAGCTCGGTTCACTTATTAGGAGTAAACTGATGCAAACCAGCTGCTGGAAACCTCCTTACACTAAACAGCTTTTCTACTGTCGGCGTCTTGTTAGGTTTCAGTCAAGCTGTCATCACAGTGAGACTAAATGAAAAACTGGATCCAGATTCCATGGAGCGACTGAACAGCAGCAACCTGAGCTCCTGAAGGACAAGAGTTACTGACAGTAAACAGATGGAAGAGGAAAACGTCAATTTACAGCTGATAACTCAAGGAGCGACGCCACAGACGCCGCAACGCTTTCTGCTGTCTCCTCCTCCTCCCGGCGGTCTGTTGCTGCAGCTGCCGCTAGCAACGACGCGTTCGGGACGAGCCTCGGCGGTGGCGGACGACGACAATTCGCGAAAGAGAGCGAGACCCAGGCGCTCCAGGAAGATCCTGCGTCTGGCGCGCTTGCCGCGCATCCAGTCGGGGCACGTCTCGCGCCACACGTAGGCGTTGTACGCGGACACGTCGAGCATGTTGTACTTCATTGTATGTGTTGCCTGTTGCGGACGACTTGTTCCTGTTTAAAGTGCTTTATAAATAAAATGGTATGGTATGGTATGGTAAGTTGTGGAAGAGCGCCAGGGGCAGCGAGCTGTCCTGCGGCGGCAGCTGTAGGCCGCCAGCACCTTGTCCAGGTTGTCAACGCCGCCCTTGGTCGCATTGTACACGAGCAGAGCGAGCGGCTTGCGGTCAACGTGCTCCTCGCTCACGGCCGGGCGCAAGAGGCGCAACGCGGTGGCGAGCAGGGTCACGTAGCGACTGCATCCGCCGCCTCCTCGTTTGGAGGACGTGTAGGAGACGAGGGCGGCAGGGACGGGCGACAACATACCTGGTCGTGTGCTGAAGGACTGTGCAGGAGAACTTGCAGCGGTCTTCACAGACATCTTTAACATCTCACTGAGTCAGGCTATCGTCCCCACCTGTTTCAAAGCCACCACCATCATCCCTGTCCCAAAGAAGGCAACGCCCTCCTGCCTCAATGACTATCGTCCAGTAGCACTCACCCCGATTCTGATGAAGTGCTTTGAACGGCTAGTCATGAAAAGCATCACATCTGTCCTCCCTGCCTCCCTGGATCCCTTCCAATTTGCATATCGGCCTAATCGCTCAACCAACGATGCCATCTCCTCTGCCCTCCACACAGCTCTCACACATCTGGACACGAAGGACTCTTATGTTAGAATGCTTTTCATTGACTTCAGCTCAGCATTCAACACCATCATCCCCCAACAGCTCAGCCTTAAACTGGACAGTCTGGGGCTGAACACCTCAATGTGTAACTGGCTTCTAGACTTCCTGACCGGGAGACCACAAGCAGTACGGGTCAAGAATAACACATCCAGTACCATCACATTGAATACAGGAGCCCCACAAGGATGTGTGCTGAGCCCCCTTCTATTCACCCTGCTAACACACGACTGCACACCATCATACAGCTCCAACCACTTCATCAAGTTTGCGGACGACACAACAGTGGTGGGTCTCATCAGCAACAACGATGAGACGGACTACAGGAACGAGGTGAGCCGCCTGGCCTTGTGGTGCGGACACAACAATCTCACTCTCAACATGGAGAAGACAAAGGAGATTGTTGTGGACTTCAGGAAGAGGGATGCAGCACGGTGGCACAACTGGTAGAGCTGATGCCTCTCAGCGAGAAGGTTGCCGGTCCAAATCCCGGCCCGGGGGCCTTTCTGGGTGGAGTTTGCATGTTCTCCCCGTGCATGCGTGGGTTTCCTCCGGGTACTCCGGTTTCCTCCCACAGACCAAAAAACATGCATGTTAGGCTGATTGGTGACTCTAATTTGACCGTAGGTGTGAGTGAGAGAGTGAATGGTTGTTTGGTGTGAGTGAGACAGGTCCCTCTTGTAAATGAGTCCCCGTGACTCAACGAGGCTAGCCTGTATAAATAAAGGTTGAATGAATGCCCAACATGCCCCTCTGACCATCAACAGCACCACAGTGGAGAGAGTGGACTGCACCAAGTTCCTGGGAGTGCACGTCTCAGAGGACCTGTCCTGGAACAGTAACACTGCATCAATGGCCAAGAAGGCTCACCAGCGCCTCTACTTTCTCCGCAAGCTGAAAAGGGCTGGAGCTTCAACCCCCATCATGTGCACCTTCTACAGGGGTGCCATAGAAAGTGTTCTGACCAGCTGTATCACTGTGTGGTTTGGTGCATGTACTGCATCCTGCCGCAAGTCCCTCCAGCGCATCGTGAGAGCAGCTGAGAAGATTGTCGGCACCTCCTTCCCCTCACTACAGGACTTACACAGTAACCACCTCACCTGAAAACTCCTCTGCATGGCGGGTGATCACACACACCCACTACACAGCTGCTTCAGCCTGCTGCCATCAGGGAGGAGACTGAGGAGTCTCCAGGCTCGAACCAGCAGACTGAGTGACAGCTCTGTTCATCAGGCAGTCAGGATGCTAAACTCTCTGCCTGCTCTGCCTCCCCTCCCTCTGGTACTGCCTTAACACAAAAAAAACTTTCACACATTACCACACAACACAAAGTTTTTAACACTGGACTCTGTGTCATCAAAACGGGTTATTCACTCAACACACGGTCATGTGCTCATTCAAATTGCACTACTTCTTATATTTGCACAAATTATTGTATTACATTACTGTCTATAGTCATACTACTGTTTACATGTATTACTATTGTTTACATTTATTACGACTGTTTGCATTTATTACTACTGTTTACATTTATTACTACTGTTTACATTTATTACTACTGTTTACACTTATTAATAATAATAATAATAATAATAATTAATTCAATTTATAACGCACTTTTCATTACTGAAAATCTCAAAGTGCTACACATATATTGAATGCTACACACATTCATAAACCGGTGGCGGCAGACTACCATGCAAGGTGCTTTCCAGTCCTACCGGGAGCAACTCAGGGTTAAGTGTCTTGCCCAAGGACACAACGACACATGGTGCGGGTCCCGGGAGTCGAACCGCCAACTTTCCGATCGGGAGACGACTGCCATTACCACTACACCACGGCCGCCCCGTTACTACTGTTTACATTTACACTACTTTTTATATCTACACTACTGCTGATATATATATTCTTTTTACTAGCCTTATTGCATATGCCACTCTACCTCTATACCAATATTAACTACCTCATACATATACTGTGTTCATAAACTTCATATGCTGCTTTGTCACTCTATTACAAATGTCAATGTCAGAACCTTCATTTTATTTTATAGATATAATTTTTATACTTTTATACTACTATGCAAAAATTACTATGCAAAAACTCAAGACAGTATTACACTTTTATTATTTCATTTTTTGCTTATGTTTATTAAATATTTTAGTGTTTTAGTGTTTAAATGGTTACTGTTGCACCGAGGGACTGAGAGAAATGCAATTTCAATCCTGTGTATGTCCTGTACATATTGCAGTTTTGACAATAAAGTTGACTTTGACTTTGACTGACTTTGACATATGTAAAAGCAACAATCCAGACATGCTCCTGTTTTTAGTATCTTACACTGTTTTATAATGTAGCATGTTCCCTTTCAGTCATGTCTCTCGGTGCAACATATGCTATGGGAATTGCGCCCCCGCGCGATTACCTGAAGGAATACATTCACGCCTTTACGGCAGGGGCTTCAGCATCGCGCCAGAGGCCCCACCCTCTGGGTACTTAAGCCGCTGACGCCCATTCATCATTCTCTTATTGCCCTTCACCTCTCTTAAAACCTGAACTTCATGGGACTTCTTTGTTGTTGCATCGCTCGATCAGAGGTGAGCTTGCTCCCTACACTGAGTGTACAGAGAAATTTTTCCTGCGTACTGCTAGGCTGGTGAAAGCTAGTCCAGCATTTTTCTACTTACCATGAAGTTTTCTTCTCTCTTTGCAGCTGCTTCGCTAGATGGCGCTAACTAGGTCACAACACTCCCTGCTAACATTAGCAGGCTAGGCAGCGAAAGCAAGACGACGGAGAGGACGGCTTCGAACTAAAGGAAACTAGGAACAGCCTCGACGCTTCTCGTCTCCGGACATGGCTCCCGAGAAGGGAAAACGGAGGACAAAGACTCAGAAGAAAACCAGCAGGAAGACGAGCCCTCGCTCGCACCCCTGCCCCAGTGGCTGCGGCTACTCCCTCTCGGCGACGGACACCCACATGGCCTGTCCTGTCTGCCTAGGGATTCTGCATGCAAGAAAAGCGCTGGAATCCCCCGACTCCTGCTCCCACTGCTGTCGGATGCCGGCGGTAGTGAGAAAACGCCGCAAGGATGCGTTGGCTAAATCCATAGTGAAGGCTGCGGCGCTGAAGGCCGCACGCCTCGTAGAGCTGCCCGATCCCGGGCCGGAGCTCGAGAACGTGGACCTGGAATGCAATGGTCAAGTCGGGGATGAGAACGTGTCGGACTCCTTGGTCCCATCGAGGACTCGACGCCCGAAGTGTCTGACCAAGACGCCGAGTACAGTTGCAGAAGAAAAACTGTGGATTCCTTCCAGAACCTGAAGCAAATTCTACCGGAACCAGACGTGTTGGCCCCTGCTCTGTTTGACCTGTGTCATAGGGCGGCGGATGCTCTGCAGGTCGCGTGGCCAGATCCCACGCCTCGCCAATAGGTTACGATGGTGGCGGGAAACTACTTCTATGCGAAGCAGCAGCCGACGACGTCGCAAAAAATGACAATTTTCCCGGACTTCCTCATGGAGCTCAAACGCTCCTGGGTGGAACCCGGAGCTCCCATGACGCTGCCACTTTCTCGACTCCTGGATGTCGCTGGAATGGAGACAGCAGGCCTCGCCAGTGCACCCCTTGTTGAGAATTTCTTTGGGATTTGTTATTTAGGATATTATAATTTAATATCAGTAACTATATATTTTGTTGCTGTTCGCTACATTGATTTGGTTGATGTTTGTAGTTGGTATAAGGCTGAAAGCAGACTACGTATCCCATGATGCTTTGTAACGGTTGAGCGGTAGCTAATGGCTGAGTCCGCCTCCTCTGCTTTCTGCTTACTTTGTTGTTGTTGCCATAGCAACAACGTTTTAAGTTTTCTGAGGATTTTGTTCGACCCTCGGTTATGTATCCATACGTATGATTCATTCATCACCTTTGTTTCACTAAAGTTCATCTGAATATTCCGCCCGACTCTTTTTTTCGTCATTCGAAGTCAGTCAAAGAAAATATTCAACATTTTCTGGTGCTGAAACTCGGGAGCAGGAGACATGGCTGACGAAAATAGAAGCGGCACAGAGCAACAGGACAGTGGAGAACAGCATATTGAAAGAACAAGGATGAAGCGCCGGACAATACGAAGTTCTACTACGCGACTACTGAATCAGATTGATAATGAATTAGGACAACCCGGACGTTGGACGTTTGCGGGAAATGCTGGCTGTGTTAATGGCAAAAGGGGACAGTTTGAATGAGCTAAACCGTGCTATTGAGGAGCACACTCAGCTGGACGAAATGGAAGCGGAAACCGAACTCGCAGAGGAGTATAACGACCGTATCATCAGTATGAACGAACGTGCTAAACGAATGATAAGGACGTCAGAAACTGTGAATACAGAACCCCAATGGGCACAAGTGAGTTGGAACAACGTAAACTCCACACATCACAGTAATGCTACAGTAAGGCTGCCTAAACTAATAATTGACAAACTCAACGGAGATGTTAGTTTCTGGCAAGAATTTTGGAGCCAATATGAGACGGCGATTCACTGTAACGAAGCTCTTTGTAAACGAGAGAAGTTTACATACATGAAGACTTACCTAACAGGAACAGCTGCAAAGGCTGTAGCAGGTCTCACTCTGACAGACAGTAACTATGATGCTGCAGTTCAAATACTAAAAAGCAGATTTGGAAGGAAGGACTTAATAATAAACGCTCATATGTCAAAGCTCCTGAATTTGAATCCTGTAAAGAAATCCTCAGATGTGAGTGCTATGGGACAGTTGTATGATGAATGCGAAGTAAAAATTAGAAGCTTAGAATCACTAGTAGTGTCAGACACATATGGAGGCATGTTATGCCCAATACAGTACTGCTCCAGATGATACCAGAAGAACTGTCTCTTGAGTACAGTTGTCAGAGGGGAGATAAGGATGAGTGGAAGGTGCATCAGGTGCTGGAGTTTTTACAGAAAGAAGTTCAGAGTAGAGAGAGAGCCTTGCAAATGATGAGATCATATAATCAAAAGGAAACCCTGCCTGGGCCCAGATTAGGTAGTAAATCATATGGATCCACTGACATAAAGCAAAGGAAACCAAGCATGACATCAGCAGCTGCACTCCACACTGCTAATCAAAAGGCTCAAACCTGCCTCTTCTGTGATAGTGTTGAACATAAGGCTGAAAACTGTCCAGAACATGGGGTGTCAGCACGTAAAGAAAAACTGAAGAGACTTGGTCGTGCTTTGTTTGTTTAGGACAGAAACCAGCGTCGGCCGCCACTAGAGGGCGCTAGGAGCGCCGCCCCTCCTTGGAACTGCAGCTCTTCACCATTTGAAGATTTAATTTTTTTTAATAAAAATGAAATAATAATAAAAAATATTTCGAAATGTATGCATATATGTTTTTAGTTGTGTAGGATAAATATTTTATGAGTAATGATTGTTTGTTTCAAAAAACATTTTCTGATTGTGACGTACTTCCGGTTCCCCGCTGGGCGCCACCTGCGGCTTTTCCATTGAATCTAATTATAACTAGCGCGCTAGCGCATGCGCAGTTTATGTCCCATCTGTCCAAAACTATTGGACTGTACAGGTCGCATTTTCCGTCGCCCTCGAGCCTGGACTCGTCTTGTATCGACGCGGATCGACAGCGTGTTTCCGGTTTGACTGCCGAGGAGGGAGGGGGAGTGCCGGGGGACTCTGTTTACACAGTCAGAGCTGATCACACGCAACTACCTACGTTGAAACAGCAGTAATTATTAATGGTGCCTTTCTACACAGGTAAGCAAGTAATAATTAGTGACTTTAATAAATCGCTAAGCGCACATGAGCAACGTTTGAGCTGATCTCATCTGTGTGCGTGACGTGGTGTCGTGTGTTGCGGTCAGTCACACAGTAGCTAGCTACTAGCTGTGCTTATGAACGTTGTGGTGTTTCTTTATCTAATGCTTATTACTATTCCTGACTGATATGGCTCTCAACTAGATGTTACAAAAGTGTTTTCTAAACGTTATGTGTTTAATATTATGATTATCAGGTGTTTATGTATTAATATTTTGATTATCAGATGTTCGTGTGTTAATATAATGATTGTCAGTTGTTTATGTGTTAATGTTTTGATTATCAGATGTTCATGTGTTGTGTTAATATTATGAATATCAGATGTTCATGTGTTAAAGGTTCAGTATGCAGTTTCTGTAGAACTGCAGAACTTAGAAATATTTTCAACAGGCAAAGCATTCTGATCCCTCCCCCTCAGAGCCATATGTGGCTCTGCCCCCTTGTGGTCTGTTGAATTTCAAATTCAAGCTCTGTTTTTATTGGCTGATTCAAATTCAAGCTCTGTTTTTATTGGCTGGTTACAAACTCTGTTTTTATTGGCTGGAAAATGGCGGGTCACCTTTTCTTTTTAGAAATGCTTATTTACCACCTGGAGAAGCAAGGGGACAATATTTTTTTTTTTTTTTCAGAGATTACCTGGCTAACATCAGTCTGTCAGGAGGTAGTGACAGAGTGA
>JBBPBX010034649.1:13241-32507 GCA_038048925.1 Garcialebias charrua
CGACCCGGATAAGCTATGCTACCATTTTTCTGGCTCAAGACCATGGCCTCGGATTTGGAGGAACTGATCCTCATCCCGGCCGCATCACATTCAGCTGCAAACCGCTCCAGCGAAAGCTGTAGATCACGATCTCATGAAGCCAATAGGTCCACATCATCTGCAAAAAACAGAGAAGCGATTCTAAGGCCACCAAAGCAGATCCTCTCAACACCTTGGCTGCGCCTAGAAATTCTGTCCATAAAAGTTATGAACAGAATCGGTGACAAAGGGCAACCTTGGCGGAGTCCAACTCTCACCGGAAACGAGCCTGACTTACTGCCGGCAATGCGGACCAAGCTCTGACACCGGTCGTACAGGGACCTAACAGCCCATATCAAAGGGCCTGGTACCCCATACTCCCGGAGTACCCCCCACAGAACCCCCCGAGGGACGCGGTCGAATGCCTTCTCCAAGTCCACAAAGCACATGTAAACTGGTTGGGCAAACTCCCACGCACCCTCCAGGACCCTGCTGAGGGTGTAGAGCTGGTCCAGTGTTCCACGACCAGGACGAAAACCACACTGCTCCTCCTGAATCCGAGGTTCGACTATCCGACGGACCCTCCTCTCCAGAACCCCTGAATAGACCTTACCAGGGAGGCTTAAGAGTGTGATCCCCCTATAGTTGGAACACACCCTACGGTCCCCCTTTTTGAATAGGGGAACCACCACCCCAGTCATCCAAGGGAACTGCCCCCGATGTCTACGCGATATAGCAGAGTCGCGTAAGCCAACACAACCCCACAACATCCAGAGCCCTAAGGAACTCGGGACGAATCTCATCCACCCCCGGAGCCCTGTCACCACGGAGCTTTTTAACCACCTTGGCAACCTCAGCACCAGAGATTGGAGAGCCCAACCCAAAATCCCCAGGCTCCGCTTCCTCAGTGGAAGACGTGCCAGTAGGATTGAGGAGGTCTATATATATATATATATATATATATATATATATATATATATATATATATATATATATATATATATATATATATATATATATATATATATATATATATATATATATATATATATATATATATATATATATATATATATATATATATATATATATATATATATATATATATACAGGTATTCCCCGATTTACGAGCGAGATCCGTCACAAGGGGGCGCTCGTAAACCGGAAATCTCGTAATTTGGAACGGCCGCCATTGCTCTCGTAAACCCGGAAGTCCGCTCGTAAATTTCGCCAGCGCACCTAAAAACACTCTATTTTCATCTATAAACTACTTTTGAGTGCATAAAAATGATCGGAAACGTGTGTTTATATGCTTAACTTGCTAACTGTAGTGAAAAAACACATGAAAACTCAGTATTTTTTTCGTTTTTTCCAAAAATTCGCAACCCGGAAGTCCGCTCGTAAATTTCGCCAGCGCACCTAAAAACACTCTATTTTCATCTAAAAACTACTTTTGAGTGCATAAAAATGATCGGAAACGTGTGTTTATATGCTTAACTTGCTAACTGTAGTGGAAAAACACATGAAAACTCAGTATTTTTTTCGTTTTTTCCAAGAATTCGCAACCCGGAAGTCCGCTCGTAAATTTCGCCAGCGCACCTAAAAACACTCTATTTTCATCTAAAAACTACTTTTGAGTGCATAAAAATGATCGGAAACGTGTGTTTATATGCTTAACTTGCTAACTGAAGTGAAAAAACACATGAAAACTCGGTATTTTTTTCGTTTTTTCCAAAAATGTGCAGCTCGTAAGTCTGGGACCTCGCAGATCAGAGCGCTCGTAATTCGGGGACTACCTGTATATATATATCCATCCATCCATCCATCCATTTTCTTCCGCTTATCCGGGGTCGGGTCGCGGGGGTAGCAGCCTAAGTAGGGAGGCCCAGACTTCCCTCTCCCCAGCCACTTGGAGCAGCTCCTCTGGGGGAATCCCAAGGCGTTCCCAGGCCAGCCGAGAAACATAGTCCCTCCAGCGTGTCCTGGGTCTTCCTCTGGGTCTCCTCCCGGTGGGACATGCCCGGAACACCTCACCAGGGAGGCGTCCAGGAGGCATCCTAACCAGATGCCCGAGCCACCTCAACTGGCTCCTCTCGATGTGGAGAAGCAGCGGCTCTACTCCGAGTCCCTCCCGGATGACTGAGCTTCTCACCCTATCTCTAAGGGAGAGTCCAGACACCCTGCGGAGAAAACTCATTTCAGCCGCTTGTATCCGAGATCTCGTTCTTTCGGTCATAACCCAAAGCTCATGACCATAGATGAGGGTGGGAACGTAGATCGATCGGTAAATTGAGAGCTTTGCCTTTTGACTCAGCTCTCTCTTCACCACGACAGACCGGTACAGCGCCCGCTTCACTGCGGACGCTGCACCTATCCGCCTATTGATCTCACGCTCCAGTTTTCCCTCATTCGTGAACAAGACCCCGAGATACTTAAACTCCTCCACTTGGGGCAGGACCTCCTCCCCGACCCGGAGAAGGCATGCTACCCTTTTCCGGCTCAAGACCATGGCCTCGGATTTGGAGGAACTGATCCTCATCCCGGCCGCATCACATTCAGCTGCAAACCGCTCCAGCGAAAGCTGTAGATCACGATCTGATGAAGCCAATAGGACCACATCATCTGCAAAAAACAGAGAAGCGATTCTAAGGCCACCAAAACGGATCCTCTCAACACCTTGGCTGCGCCTAGAAATTCTGTCCATAAAAGTTATGAACAGAATCGGTGACAAAGGGCAACCTTGGCGGAGTCCAACTCTCACCGGAAACGAGCCTGACTTACTGCCAGCGATGCGGACCAAGCTCTGACACCGGTCGTACAGGGACCTAACAGCCCATATCAAAGGGCCTGGTACCCCATACTCCCGGAGTACCCCCCACAGAACCCCCCGAGGGACGCGGTCGAATGCCTTCTCCAAGTCCACAAAGCACATGTAAACTGGTTGGGCAAACTCCCACGCACCCTCCAGGACCCTGTTGAGGGTGTAGAGCTGGTCTAGTGTTCCACGACCAGCACGAAAACCACACTGCTCCTCCTGAATCCGAGGTTCGACTATCCGACGGACCCTCCTCTCCAGAACCCCTGAATAGACCTTACCAGGGAGGCTTAACCCATTTAGCCCCACTGGCAACAATTGTTGCCAAAGTGTATCACTGTCATTTTCCACTCAGTAAAAAAATCTAAAATGTATTAATGCAACATTTTCCACCTATAAACTAGTAGACAACTTAGACAAAGGTTTTGATTTAAAAAAATGTTTCCAAGTGCTTCCTGTTGCATGATATCACATGTTTCCTGGGCCATCCGGCTGAAGACATGGAATATGCAAATCGTCCTGGAAAAAGGTAATTTTCATAACATTTCTTATGGTTTTCCCCCATAAATTTTTATAATTATTTAATCTTTCAAGTCTCTACAGTAACACTCTCCACAAAAATTGTACCTAGGATAAATATTTTTTTGTTCATGGGCGTCTTTTTGTAAGTGGCAACAAAAGTTGCCAATGGGCACATAGCTTGTCGCTAACTACAGGAAAACACTGTCTGCAGGATTGCACCTAATTTTCTTATTTCAAATTGTAAAATGATGTGCAATGTCTTATTTTAGTCTTCTAAGGATACTCTTCCTAGCAAAATAAATTAAGTAGTCAAGGCATGTGTGTCTAAGATTTTTATTCGCTTCCATACATCATTCTCAAACATTATTTTTTTACTAGCCTAGCTTGTGTTTCGCTGAGGTAAAATATGTTGCTGATCTAGCCATATGTAGGAAGCCACACAGATCTGGTGGAAACTGGACTTGGTCAGGGACCAAGTGTGGTTCTTGGCCTGGCAGAGAAAGCTGAAGTTCCACCTGGAGTCAAGTTTTACCATGACAACCTCTTCACAACCCTGTCCCTGGTGGATGAGATGACCCTGAGAGGCTATGGCAGCTGTGGCACGATGCGACAAGCTCAGCTCCACAAGGTTCCTTTCACAGAACCCCAGACCTTCAAGAAGACACCCAGAGGAAATGCTGAATATCTGGTTGAGGCAGAGAAGCTGATTGTAAGGTGGAATGACAACAGCATAGTCACTATGGTGTCAAACATGGAAAGGGAGTTCATCGAAACTGAGGCAAAGAGATGGAACAAACAAAAACGGACCATGGACAAGGTCAGACAGCCCAAGTGTATCCAGGATTACAACACACACATGGGAGGAGTGGACCTGCATGACCAGTTTGTCAGCCGCTACAGAGTCAACATACGGTCCAAGAAGTGGTGGTGGCCATGCTTCAGCTGGGCCCTGAACAGTGCCATGGTGAACAGCTGGTGCTATTACAGGTACACAAGGCTGCATGTTATTTAGCAATATCACAATCGTGTTTGTGATGTTTGACATGAGGTGATCGCTAGTGCTCTTCATTTGACAAGAGCAACAGTGATGATATCCAGACCAACATCACAAACTCAAGCATGATGTTGCTTTTACAGAACATTCTACATATGGGGCATGACACTGTAGAAAGGAGGATATTGATAATTCATCAATAGCATCATAAATGAACAAAAACATGGCATATTCATTCATCTATCATGCTTGTTTTTTCATTCATTTGAGTTTGGGGGTGCAGGCCAAAGGTCCTGCAGACTGGAGCAGATTATGCTTTTTTTTCTATTTTCTTTTTATTTATTTATTTTTTATTATTTTTCATTTTTGTTTATTTTTATTTATTTACCCATTTATTTTTATTATTTATGTACTTATTTATTTTTATTATTTTTATTATTTATTTTATTTTTATTTATGTATTTATTAATTTACTTATTTATTTTTGTTATTTGTTATTTTTATTATTTTTAATTATTTATTTATTATTTTTATTATTATTTGTTTTGTTTTTGTTTGTTTTTGTTAATTTTTTATTACTTTTCTTGTTTGTTTTGTTTATTTCTTATTATGTTTATTTGTTATTTGTTTTTTTTATTCTTTATTTTTTGTTTGTTTTATTTTTATTCTTTGTTTTATTTGTTTTATTTTTATTCTTTGTTTTTGTTTGTTTTGTTTTTTATTCTTTGTTTTTGTTTGATTTCTTTGTTTGTTTTTTCTTACATTTATTTTCCTTAGTTTTGTTAGTTTGTATTGCGTTTCCAGCATATAAGCTCTGACAGTTACCATATATTTTATTACGTAGTTTTTATTACCATTTAGTATTGATGCTTATTTTTATACAAGGGGTTTTNGGAGGCTTTATATAAGTATACTAGGCTTCTGCCTCTTCCTGTACTGTTATTTTTTCTTAATATGTTTGATCTGTATTTTCATTGTGCAAAATAAGCTAAACAAAACAAAATGAAAAGAAAGAAACAAAAGAACAAGAGTGAATGAAAGAATAAATGAAAGTAATAATGAAAGAAAGAAAGAAAGAAAGAAAGAAAGAACAAAAGAACAAAAGAAAAAATGAAATAAAGAACGAAAGAAATGGAATAATAATGAAAGAACGAACAAAAGAATGAAAGAAAAATAAGAAAAAAGATGGGGAAAAAAGAAAAAAGAAAAGAAAAAAGGAAAAAGAAAAAAGAGAAAAAGAAAAATGGAAAAAAAAGGAGAAAAAAGAAGAAAAAAGAAAAAGAAAAGGAAAAAGAAAAGGAAAAAGGAAAAAAGAAGAAAAGAGAGAAGAAAAAACAAACAAAAAAAGATGGGAAAAAGCGAAAGAAGAAAAGAAAAATTGATGGAAAAGAAAAAGAGAAATAGAAAACAAGGAAAAAAAAATAAAAAAAATAATAATAAAAATAAAATAAATACTCCACAACCTCAAGGAGACAAGAGGAGAGCAGAGGAAGGTACAGTCATGGAAGGTGGATTTTCTCATTTCTCTGTTTGTTTGAATTAATGTTCCGACATTAGGCTATTGTGACTTTTTTCAACTCTACATAATAATCCCACCCGTCACCTTTTTAAACATACAATGGGACCTCCAACAGACTTCATAAAGTGCCATTAATGCTCGCTATTGCATCAACGGTGCATTCTTTGTTTCTGGGGATCTTTGGTTGCTGTTCGACCAACTAAAAGAAGTTCTACAGGAAGTAGGAAGTACAACCTGGAATCCAACCTGCTGATGACCTTGTACTGCTCATCCATTGAGAACCTGCTTACCACATCACAGTATGGTACAGCAGCTGCACCGTGACAGACATTGAGAGGCTCCAGAAAGTATTAAAGGCAGTTCAGAAGATCATTGGCTGCCCTCTCTCGTCCCTGATGGATATTTATATCTCCCGCCTCATCAGCAGCGCAAAACACATTATCAAGGACAGCTCTTACCTCGATTTTGAACTGTTTGACCTGTTGCCCTCAGGGAGGGGCTAAAGGTGCAGCAGAACAAAGCAAACAAACAAAAACAGACACGAACATTTTTTCCCCAAAAGCCATAACCGTTGTCCGCTTTGGGGCCCCTCAGAGGGGGCTGGAAAGCACTATATCATTAAGCTCCATTTACCATTTACCATAAGCTCCATTGTGAACTCACACATGCACTGATTTCACAGGTTAACTGTCCAGACCCACATACTTCCTTTTACGCACTAACTGTGCATTGTCTGTTTAAATGTTTAATTAATTACCTAATTTTTGTGTGTGTATATGTTGCACCCTGGGAGGAGTTGCTTTTAATCTCAATGTACATGGATATAGTGACAACAAAAGGCATTCACTCATTCATAACGGATGCCTCAGCAACTGCCTGATAACACTATTGTTCCCACTTGTGTCCTCTTTAAGTTGTGCCCACTCTTACAAATGAAATAATTTATATTCATATGCCTGGGCTGCAGAAATCCAAATTATTACCACATTAATAATTTCTTCCAAGTGCAATTTCTTTCTTTTTTTTTGGTTGTGGTTTTGCTTGAAATTTTATGGCTAAATTATATGTGTATAAATTATGTTGTCTGCCTAAAACAGCTCTCTTGAAAATGAGTACTCATGACTCATTGAGAGTAACCTGTATAAATAAAGGTTGAATAAAAAATGCATAAATCATTAAATTGCTGAAAAATGATGCTAACATGAAGGAAACATCTGAATTTGAGGAAGACATGACTCAGTGTGCCATGCTTTTCTGTTACAGCCTACCTCTCACTCAGGTGTGTATTCCTGGCGATGGCAGTGTTGAGTGTGAAATTGTTTAGATGAGCTGAATTCTTGCAAAACTTCAGATATCCCTTTGCATCTGTGCTTGGTGTTCAGTGTTATTTACCTAATGCTTGCATACCAAAAATAAACTAAGATGGTTAACATAGCAACAACTATTCCAGCTAAATGACAGCATGTTAATGTGGTCTTAGTGGCCAAATACACATTTCAGCTCATAGCTGCTCTGCCTCCAGGATCAGTGAGCCTGCATCATTTCTCTGTTCACTTTCATTTAACTGCATGTGGTGTTTTTGTGACACAACTGCTCTTTAATCTAAGGCAGCTTTTTATTTGATTAAAGTGTGTTCAGATGCAGGAAGTGGCTTCCCTCAAAGCATAATAAGGTCATAAGATTATCGTAAATATTTATCAGATGATGACTTCAGTCTGACTGCTGCAGCTGTCCACAGCTGTTGATTTTGTCACAAATAGTTGGTTTGTCATGTTCAGTTCTAGCTGAAGAGTGTTTTACTATATCAATAAATTCCTTTATACACTACATATAAAACTGTTAAGGTGTGTTCAAGCGCACCTAAGAGAAATGCTGCCCACCTAAAGAAATACCATCCATCCATCTTCTTTTACCTGCTTCTTCCTGTTCAGGTTGTGAGGGTCACTGGTGTCCATGTCCATCAATCACTGTGTGAGAGGCGAGACATGGTTTTTCATTCAATATTTATTCATACAGGTTAGTCTCATTGAGTCACGAGGACTCATTTACAAGAGAGACCTGTTTTAAACAAATAACACAGATGAGGTACAGACAACAATAGACAATCATATAAAAGCATATAAAATGAATAAATAGAAGAAATTATATACAAACGAAACAAAAATAGCTATATTATAAAGCGATGTAATATACTATAAACAGGAACATGTCTGCATTGGTTTTTGCCATGAACTTGACAGTTGTTTGAAATCCCTTAGAAAGGTCAAAGTTGACAACTTCAGATCTTTTTACAAAGTGTTCCAGGTTACAGGAGTGGAGTAGGAGAAGGCCCTTTTGCCTAGTTCAGTCTGCACTGAAGGTACACTGCAGGTAATTATGTCTTCAGAGTGCATGCTGTAGCTGACCTGGTGTACACCCTGGACAGGTCTCCAGTCTATCACAGGGACACATGGAGACAAACAACCATTCACTCTCTCGCTCACACCTAGGGACAATGTAGATTTACTAATTAGCCTATACTGTACATGTTTTTGGTCAGTGGGAGGAAACCAGAGTACAGTACCTGGAGAAAAAAAAAAACGCATGCACAGAGATAACTTTCAAACTCCACCCAGAAAGGCCCTGAAAAGTCAACTGTAGCAGGCAGTTGAGGCACTTCTGGTCAACTTTTGACATGGACACTTCTGCTGGAATAACCATGAAATGGGAAACTGGTGTGTTGAGGCAGAAAAAAATAAAATTCACATGAGCCGCTATAATTTTTGATGCATTTTATTTTGGTCTCCACCTTGTTCAGACTATTTTTTAGCTTAACAATCAAGTCAAATTAAAACTCTGGGCCTGCCTGGATGTTTATTTTAAACCTTTTTTTTCTTCTGTCACACATTTTGACCAAACAACATTGAAATATGCCTTGCCACCAGGTAGCGAGACCATTTTCTGGAATGGAATTGAACAGGGAATGTAAGTACCGTATTCGCCGTTGTAAAATACGCACCGGTGTTTAATACGCTTTGTCCAATTATTAACAATAAACAAGAAAAAAACTTAAATGATATGCTTCGGTGTTTAATACGCGTCATCGCCACGCGACGCGTCAGCGCCTCATTTGCCCTAATCAAGATGGCGGCGACAGAAGCAAGCGAGTATGAAGATCTTCACAAGGAAACACGGTAAAACAATTATTTCTTTGCGAGAAAAATATATTTCTTAGCTGACTTTATAGCAGACGTGCTCCTGAGCTTAACCGAAATGTTCAAATCAGCTGGATTTAAAAGAAAAAACTTCGCCAATTTTAGGCAGGCGGCTCGGACCGGACGCTTTGTTTCTTTAAATTTAGCTAAATAAACGCTTAAAAAATATATTTCTTACCTGACTATAGCAGACGGGCTCCTGAGCTGAACCAAATGTGAAATCAGCTGGATTTAAAAATCCGCGGTGTGGTTTATGAGTGGTATCTTGCAAACAAAAACAGCGAACCTCACAGCTAAGCTAAATGCAGCTACCGGTACACCCAGAGCAAGGGGCGGGCAGCGACAGAGTCAGTCCGACCAGAGGAGGCTGTTTTGGACACATGAGCTAGAAACGTCTGGAAGTGGCCCTCTTAATCTTCGCTCTCTGAGTCCTCTGCTGGCTGCTGCCCACAGCGCCCGTGTAGCGGCCGAAACTGGTACTGCACCATTTTTGCTAAAAATGAAAAACGAAGAATCAGAGCGAAAAATGGGTCTAAAAATATGGTAAAAAATCCATAAATAATACTCTTCGGTGTTTAATACGCAGACCATTCAAATGAGCAAAAAAACTGCGTATTATACATTGGCGAATACGGTAAACCTAAATGTTTTTGGTACAAGAAAATTAAGGTGGGTAGGGGTTACACTATGGAGAAGAACAGAGGTAAGTTTCTTTTCTTTGCTTGTTGGTGGCAGTGCAGAGTCAGCGGGTTCGGATGTTGTCAGTCCATACAATGCACGTTATTAGCTGTTATCATCCCCATATATAGCGGCAAAACTGTCCAATCTACCTCCATGTTTAAAAGAACGTTATCAGCGTTATTATCGCTGTGAGTAGGCAGCGTGTTTCCGTAAACCCGCAAGTGTTGTGTTTTTGTTTTTTTCAGCTTATGTAACCGTTTTCCTAAACCTAACCTTAAACCTGACCCAGAGGACCAACACTAAACCTAACCCCCTTACCCTTGTGCCTAAACCTAACCAAGACCCTAAACCTAACCCAAGACCCTTTACTCTAAACCTAATTCTTACCTGATTCTTCAAATGCATCAAACGTAGAACCACTAGACTGAGGAACAGCTTCTACCCTGAGGCTGTTAGACTCATGAATGAATAAATAAAAATAAAATAAAAATAAACACTGCAAAATATCACATCATGCTGATGCTGATCTGTTTTCTTGTTGCTGTGTTCATCTGTGACCATCTGCTCATACAGACTCATGTTCGTGCTGCTGTTTATAATGATGTTTTTCCACTATATTAGGGCTTAGTGTATTACTAGTTGATGTTTTTCTTAGTTAATTCTAGATGTTATTACTGTTTTTCTCTTGCATTTGTTGTTGGATGTAACTGGGACCCCGTGTACATAATCTCGTTTTCATCACATGTACCACATGCGGTGCAAATGACAATAAAGACTCTCTGACTCTGACTCTAACCACGTAGCTAGAGACGGAGCCTGCTGTCATTGCTTGTAACGGTGACAATGTACCTTTAAACCTCCTAGGAGGTACAGGAAGAGCAATCTGACCGCTACGTATGGGGATGATAATAACTGATAACGGCCATTTAATGGTTGATAACATCCGAAGCGGGTGGCAAAGTGATGGATAATGATGATGATGCTGTCCGCATTGTGTCCGATGACGGCAACACTGGCTAGCTTCTTGCATGTGCTTGTATGTTGCTGGCAAATCCGAACTTTGTCTTAAATATCCGATTGCAGGGCACACAGTATATCTGGCTTGCACTGTTGTAGGTGTAGTTGTAGGAGGGATTAGGTTTGTTCTTGCGAATTTGTCATTTGAGGACTAACTCAGAAAGGTGAGAATTTTTAAAGTTTGAGACACCTTGACCTTTGAATGACAAATTGATCTTTGAGCAGCCTCCTCCCACTCTTTGGTAGCCAAACTACACGTAGTCAGATTACAATTGAAGACGTCCTTATAACGAAGATACTGCCAGCCGGAGTTGCACTTCCTACTCGAAAGCGCTGAGTAGAATACGCTCTTGTACTCTACAGGCTTCCATCCTCTGGACGTGACCGTACCATCGCAGTTGTCCACTCATCAGTAGGGCCTCCATGCTGTGAGTATTTGAGTGACAAAGAACATCAGCATTTGTGACACAATCCTGCCATTTGATGCACAAGAGGGAGCGTAGGCATTTTATGTAAAACATGTCCAGCCTCCTAATGTCACCTTTATACAGGCACCAGGTTTCAGCGGCGTATAAAAGGATCGGGAGTACTATGGCACAGTAAACTGAGAGCTTCTTCTGCAGTGTGATGTCATGAGATTTCCACACATGCTGATTTAACTTGCCGAAGGTGGCAGTAGCTCCCGCTATTCGCGCAGGGATTTCAGACACAAGATGGTTGTCATTTCTTATCTGGCAGCCCAGATAACGAAAACTGGTGACTTCTTCCAGGTTTATCCCATCAATGTTCAACGTGTTAGCATCAGGATCACAGCCTCTTGGGGGCTGAATGAATGGAGTTATAATGGGCACTGTAAGTCATCTTTTATGAAAATTGGCTCCTATCTACACAAATCTATAAACTAAGGTTATAAAAATCCAAGATACAATAAAGAGGGGATGGGGTGCCGGAGATCCCCACTGGAGACGAATCTCAGGAAAGTGTTTTGTGTTTATGTTTGTAAATGTTCAATGTTTTCAAGGTGCTATGTTTATCAAATTGCAAAGTGCAAATTTCAACAGCCGAGACAAAAACAAAGTGCTGATATATGGTCATTAAACAAATGTGTACTGAATCCATTATTGATGTGATCTCCTGGAACGTAAGAGGCCTTAGAAAAATGATCAAACTCAAAAAAGTAATGAATAGATATCAGCCCAAAGTGGTTTTTATACAAGAAACACACTTACTTGCAAACGAAATTGTTAAACTAAAAAGAAGATGGCCAGGTCAAGTTTTTTCAAGCTCTTTTTCTCCACATGCTAGGGGAGTCGCAATTCTGATCCATAAATCTTTACCTATTGGTATAAAAAAGTTATCACAGACTCTGCTGGGAGATTCATAATAATCCAAGCTTCACTGATGAACAACCTTTATGGTCCCAATGTAGACGATCCTGATTTTTATAATAATTTGTTTCTTTCTATTACAGCTTTTCATGGGGATGTAGTCTGTGCTGGAGACTTTAACTGTACTTTAGACCCAAATCTTGATAGATCATCAGGATTAGATTCATCACACCTTAAAAGTAGACGGGTTATACAACATTTTATGTCTGAACTAAACTTAAGAGACATATGGAGAGTCCAGAATCCAACAAAGAGAGAATATTCGTGCCATTCAACTACCCATAATAGCTATAGCCGTATTGATTATTTTTTAATTTCAAATTCTTTAGTTGCGAGAATTAAAGATTGTGCATATAATAGCATATTAATCTCCGACCATTCACTATGCATGCTTAAATTTTCACCCTTAACTGCAATTAGACGTAATCCTATCTGGCGTTTAAAACCACACTAGTTACAAATGCCTAAATTTCTGAAATACATTTAAAAAAATATTGATGGTTACTTTGACTTTAATAAATCTGAGACTACAGCAACTATCAGATGGGAAGCATTCAAGGCTTTTATACGAGGTCAAATGATGAGCTACACAAAAAACGAAGTTAATAAAACTCTCATGGAGATGGTAAAACTTGAAGAACAAATAAAAGAGACTGAGCTCGAGATAAATCTAAAAGGTTCTAAAGAAAAACAAAAAGAATTGCTAATATTGAGGGCAAAATATGATGAACTATCTACCAATAAAGCTACATCAGAGATATTCAGATTGAAACAATCCTACTATGATCAGGGAGAGAGGGCAGGTAAACTTCTAGCCTGGCGCATTAAGGCTATACAGAATGAGAGGGCAATAAATGAAATTACAACTGGAAATGATAATACTAGCGATCCTCAAAAAATTAATGATCTTGTAGGGATATAGCACCCTCATGTCCGTATGGGATGTGGGCCTCTCCACATCTCTCTGAAACTCTAAGTGTTACACCTTCTTGAAACTCTCAAGGAGACAAATGGACACTTTTATTTTTACAATTATTATGAATTAATGGACACTAATTAATCAGATTGAACTTTCTTTTTAATGTGTGTTAATTCAGAATTGATCTACAGTATATTTTGTCATTTTAATGATGATCTGTTACTTGCATGAGTTTGACCTTTCTGGTTTTATTTCTGCAGAGCAAGCAGGCTCTGATTCTAAGACACAGTTCAGGGTAAACGTAAAGGCTGTGCAGCTTCCTTCGCTGTTTTGTCTATGAAGTTAGCCATAATATTCTCTGTGCTCACAAGCAGGCCATCTGGCCGATTTTGTAAACAGTTTTCCTGTTGTCCATAGAGACCATTCTGCCTATGAGATGAAAACCCATCTCTTATTTTGTTAAGTTCAGCCAGTAGTCATTAAGGAGGTGGGGAAGACCCCGCCTCCCATATAAAGGTCATTTCCTGCATTTTTGTTTTAGTGTTTTGGAGAGAACTAACTCGCAACTGGTTTCTCTCCTCTGGGAAAGCTGGAGACGTTCCGGTCAGTGTGTCAACTAGACCTACGTTCAGCTGGAGTTACAGTAAAGCTTACTGTAACCCACTCACTCATTTCTGAAAGAATTTGTTTTCTGAAGTTTATTTTGAAAATCAGTCAGTGCGATTGGGGCCTGTTCCTGCCGGTGAAAGCGTGCTCCCGGCTCGTCTGATCCAGCTATACACGCACGAAGTCGACTGGACCTGAGCGGGACCACACAGCCCGTTAGTGTCCACAAACTTCTCAGCCCTCACCTCCTCTAGACGTATCGTCACCAGGTAAAGAGGCTTGTTTGTATGCTGCACGTGTCGGAAGTACAGCTGGACCTGTTTGGGGAAGGCTGCCACCCTGGTTGGTTCAAAATAATCAACTCCAGTTAACTTAGCTTTCATCTTCTTCCTCCTATTTCTTATTTTTCATAAGCTTTTAATCTGTCAAGTAAATGTACCAACAGTTTAAGTACAAACTGTCTGTTTGTTTTAATTTGAATTCTTGTCAACGTAGTTATTAAATCAGAGCTAATATCGATACAAATGTTTAATGTAATTTTTGTGATAGTTTCAATAAAAGGTCTATTTTCTGGTAGACCAACATAAGTTGAAGTCTCTCGTGAAATTACATTTCTGGCTAATCACATCACAGATTTATTGATTTATTCTGAAAAAGTTGAGACCCCGTGAATTGGTGGCATGTTTGTGCAGATAAAAGTCTGCTCAGACCTGCGCATCTAAAACTATAGGTAAGTCAGTAAACTGACCTCGTAAGTGTTTGATTACACAAACGGCCTATAGATTTGTTACAATCTTTTTAAAGATTATTACTCAAAATTATATATGTCTAAAGGACAAATACCACAAGAATCGTTGAATTCCTTTCTTAATTCAATAGACACTCCCACACTTAGTGAAACAGCTAAATTAGAACTGGACATACCAATAACTATAGAGGAACTCTCAAATGCAATAGATAAACTAAAATCAGGAAAAGCACCCGGCCCAGATGGGATTCCTATGGACTTGTATAAAATATTTAAAAACAAATTACTACAGCCCCTCCATAATATGATAGTGGAAAGCTACAACTTTAAAGAATTATCTCCCTCCTTGAGAAACGCGATAATAACAATCCTACCTAAACCCGGGAAACCTCCCACCAGATGCGAATCCTTCCGACCAATTTTTCTTATAAATTCTGATGCCAAAATAATATCCAAAGTACTAGCAATTAGGCTTGAGACATTTTTACCATATCTTTCTAATCCTGACCAGAACGGTTTTATTAAAGGGAGGCAAGCCTATCATGGTATCCGTCGCGTACTAAATATAATTCATGAAAAATATGAACATCCCGATACAGCTTTACTCTCACTCGATGCGGAAAAAGCATTTGACAGAGTGGAACATAATTACCTCTATAGAGTTCTTTCTCAATTTGGCGTGGGCAGTTATTTCATAAATTGGATTAAAATAATTTATAATAAACCCAACGCCTCAGTTATAACTAATAATATAATATCCAAACCATTTAATCTAGCTAGGGGCACGCGTCAAGGATGTCCTCTCTCGCCCCTGCTCTTTATCCTGGCAATTGAGCCATTAGCTATTGCCATAAGGAATAATCAAAATATACACGGTATCAAAATTAAAAATATTGAATCTAAAATTGGACTCTTTGCCGACGACATTATTTTAATAATGTCCAAGCTGAATTGCTCAATTCCCCAACTACTCAAGATTATCAATGAGTTTGGTTATATTTCCGGTTATAAACTTAATGAATCCAAATCTGCCATCCTATTTTTAAATCAAGCTGAAAGAGAGACTCCACCAATTCTAACCACATTTCAGGTGGCAAAAGACAGCCTTACTTACTTAGGCATTAAAATTACTCCAAAAATGGACGATCTGGTTGGTGCAAATTACACGCCGGTGACTAACTCAATACGAGAATCAATTGACAGATGGTCTACCTTGCCTATATCTATGATTGGCCGTATAAACATTCTTAAAATGAACGTGCTTCCTAAATTTTTATATCTTTTTCAGGCTATTCCCCTTAATCCTCCCGATGGATTTTTTAATAAAATCCAAAAAATCTTCAATAAATTCATTTGGAATAACAGACGAGCTAGAGTACGTTTATCATTACTATATCTTCCATATGATAGAGGAGGACTGAGGGTACCAAACCTCAGATGGTATTACTGGGCTTCCCAACTTTCTAGTGCATCTTGCTGGTTTTCACCAACTATCCTGCCGTGGGTAAAAATAGAAAATATAAACACCTCTACCTTATCCCTAAATTCATATCTATACTCAAGGAAATGCAAAGATTTAATAAAAAACACTTCAAACCCTTTTGTTAAAAACACTATCCGAGTATGGTACGATGTACATAAATTCAAAAATGAAACACCAATATTATCCCAGTTTTCTCCGATCTGGGGCAATATGTCATTTGAACCAGGTAGGAAAGATATGGGTTTTAAAACATGGTATTCAAAGGGTTTACGCAAAATCGCTGATTTATTTGATAAAGGGATTATGGTCGGCTTTGAAGATTTGAAACAGAAATTCAACATTTCAAATAAACATTTTTTTAAGTTCATGCAAGTTAGAAATTTCATCTTAAGTACTCAAAAATCGATAGCATTACCTACTCTTACTTCTATAGAAGAGTTAGCAACAAACAGTCAGTTAAGGAAAGGTCTAATATCTTGCTTTTATAACAGTATCAAGGACAGCTCTCAGACCTCCTCAGAACACAAAAGAATTGCATGGTGTGAGGACTTGAAATGTAATATATCAGTAGAGGAATGGCAGAGGGCCTGTTTGAAAGCACAGACGCAATCTATTAATACTCAATTTAAATTAATCCAATACAAATGGCTGATGAGAACATATATTTCTCCAACACTACTAAATAAATTTAATCCAAAATTTAAAAATAGCATCAACATGGACTAGAAATGGATACGTCTTTATCAAAGCAAAGGAAGGGTCTCAGCCTAAAATGATAAAAGAGCTGACGGATCTGGATGAATTCAAGAGATGAAAAATTACAAATCAATGAAACAACTCACAATCAAAATGGATAAAATATACGGTGAAATGAACAAATACATTAGAACATGACAACATACGAAGACTCAGAACCTAAAATATATAATGTTGAAAATGTGATTGATGCAAATTTTTTTCCTGTAATAAATGATAGCGAATATTATAATGAAGAGCAGTTTAATGACATCAATATATCAAATGGAGTTCTCTCCATTATTCACTTTAATAGCAGAAGTATAAATGCAAACATATCCAAAATAACAGATTACTTAAAACAATTAAATAGAACTTTTACGATAATAGCGTTGTCAGAGACATGGCTTAATGATGATAACACTAGTAATATTCACATCGAGGGGTATGAATTATATCATATGAACAGAAATAATAAAAGAGGTGGTGGTGTCGCACTATTTGTCAATAATGAAATAAAATGTAAATTAAATAATGAAATGTCAATAATAGTTGATAATATTATGGAAATGATAACAATAGAAATTATAAACAAAAACGATAAAAACATAATAATAAGTTGTGTATATAGATCACCAGGAGCAAATATAGAAATATTCACTGATAAAATCTTGGAACTAATGGAGAAAAGTTTTAATAAAAATATTTTCTTGTGTGGAGACTTTAACATTGATATGGGAAATAAAACAGATTCAAATAACATAAGCACATTTATAAACTCAATGTACAGTTTAAATATGTATCCATTGATATCAAAGCCAACAAGAATTACAACTCATAGTGCCACAATAATTGATAATATTTTCACAAATATAACAAATGGGGATGTGATTGGTGGTATCTTAACGACCGACTTAAGTGATCATTTACCAGTTTTCACAATCTTTAAAAATGATCAAAATATCACAAAAGCAGACACAACGAAGAAAAAAATCATAAACACATCAAAAAAAGTTTTGGAAAAATTGAAAGAGGATCTGGATAAACAAGACTGGAATGATGTGTATGTTGATGATGCGAACAGGGCATATGATGAGTTTATGAATATCTTGGAAACCCTGTATGAAAAGAATTGTGTGCAAACAAATTACACAAAGAGAAATACGAATGATCAACCATGGATGACAAAAGGGTTAAGAAATGCATGTAAAAAAAAGAATTATTTGTATTCATGTTTCTTGAAATTGCGAAGTCAGAGCGCAGAAGAAAAATATAAAAAGTATAAAAATAAATTAGTAGGGATTATAAGGAAACATAAGAAAGAATATTATAGTAAATTATTAGATAAAACTAATGGTGATATGAAAGCAACATGGCGAGTAATGAATGGTGTACTGAAGAATCATAAAGCAAAAACTGGTATTTCAAAATATTTTGTAAAAGACAACGATGAAGTTCATGATGAAAATGAAATTGTAAATGGATTTAATCAATATTTCGTGAATGTTGGATCAAGCCTTGCAGCTAAGATACCAAAAGTAGATAAAAATATGATCCACTCAATTACAGGTTGTGCAAATAGTATTTTCCTAAATGGAACTAACAAAGAGGAAATAATGAATGTAGTAAAACATCTTACAGACAAGAGATCGAAAGACTGGGTGGACATGGATATGATGTTTGTAAAGGACATAATGAGCCATGTTATTGAGCCGTTCACATACATATGTAACTTATCATTTTCAACAGGAATTTTTCCAGATAATATGAAAGTAGCTAAGGTCGTTCCTCTTTTTAAAAATGGTGATAAATGTGTATTCAACAATTATAGACCTATATCCTTGTTACCACAGTTTTCAAAAATTCTTGAAAAACTATTTGTAAACAGACTAGACCAATTTATAGATAAACAAAATATTCTAAGCAGCAGTCAGTATGGGTTTAGATCAAAAAACTCTACATCAATGGCTCTCATGGAATTAATGGAACAAATAACTACTGCTGTCGATCAAAAACAACACTGTATCAGTATCTTTGTTGATTTAAAAAAAGCATTCGATACTATTGATCACACCATTCTCCTTGAAAAACTGAACAAATATGGTATTAGAGGACCAGCATTACAGTGGGTATCTAGCTACTTAAAAAATAGGAAACAATTTGTACAAATAAATGATGTAAGATCTGACCTCTGTAATATCACATGTGGAGTTCCCCAAGGCTCTGTACTTGGACCAAAGCTTTTTATTTTATATGTGAATGACTTGGTAAATGTGTCAGGACTCCTTAAATGTGTACTTTTCGCAGATGATACCACTTTTTTCTGTTCAGGTGAAGATATAGAACAAATGTTAGAATTGATAAAGACAGAATTTGTCAAGATACAAACTTGGTTTAAAATAAATAAATTATCATTAAATCTAGAGAAAACTAATTACATGATATTCGGTAATAGAAAGAAAACTGTTGATGTTCCACTCAAAATTGAGGATGTTGAGATTTGTAGAGTGAATGAGGTGAAGTTTTTGGGTGTTATCATTGATGACAAACTGACATGGAAACAACACATAAATTCTGTAAGAATAAAAATAGCTAAATCGATAGCAGTACTGTACAAAGTCAGAGAC
>JBBPBX010034650.1:10040-32507 GCA_038048925.1 Garcialebias charrua
CCCCGTTTGTATGAAGATTTATATTTACTTACAAGAAAAGCACTGTGCTGACAGAGAAGCAGATAGTACTAATAAAAAAATAAAAAAATAATAAAAAAAGAACGGCACAAGAACTAAAGTTGCTAGTTAAGATGTAGATTTTTATTTTAAATAATTTTACAAACCAAGATACTTGATGATTGACTTGCTTGAAGCATTTTCGATGGATCTGAGAACACAGAAATACAAATGATTACATTCTTATTCAGCATTCCATTTAAAACGTGACTGAGAAAGGATTGATTGCAAACATTTACCATTGTATTTTCCCTGCTATTAAGAAATAATTATAAAAGGTGACAGTATATTCATCTCTGATATACAGGAAGGTTAACTAAAAACTTTTAGTTAAATATAGAATAAATATTTACATACGTTTTTAAATCATGAAAATATAGCCGAATTCTACACAAAGCTTTAATGGTACAGTCACACCGAGCAGCATTTTGAACCTCCAAAAAGCTCCTCACGCACGCAGGTGGACGCACTTGTGAATGCAACATGTCCAGAGCTGAACGCCAGACGCCAAGAAGCTGTTGGGTGTGTGGGAGGAGCTTACCGGTATGAGCCCTGCGCACGGAGTCCAGCACGGAGTCCTGCTCACTCCGCCAGGCGAGGAGGAGCTGTTTATTTCCGTCTCTGTCGAGCAGACTTGACTGGTCGTGAAGGAATTGTCGCGAACACACAGCTACAATGAGTTTCTCTTCCATAGTCCACGAGCTCGCGAGTCTTTTCTTTTTTTTTTCCGACAAACAATACGTCACATAGTGCGCGCGCACCCTCGTTTCCGCGTCACATAGGGACTCTCCCACTGCCCCCTCTCTTCTGCCCCCCGACTCTCCCTGATTGGTTGACACACCAACCAATCAGGTGGAGTTGAGCGGCGTTTGAAAGTTTGAACCGCGAAATCTTCAACATGTTGAATGCTCGGTTTGGAGGTGGAAGCCGGTTCACGTGCACGAAAAAACGCTACTCAGCACGCTCAACACGCACGACGCCCGACGCCGACGCCAGGAGGCTGCTGGAGGTGCGTCCACCATTGACTTTACATGGAAGCTGGAAGCTTTGGAGGTAAAAACGCTGCTCGGTGTGAGCACACCATTAGAATTTGATCAATCTTGTTTATAAAATTCTAATCCAAATATTTTAGGTTTTAAAGGCTTAACAACGTTAAATTTAGACATTTTAACAGTAGGCCTCACGCTAACACGAGCGGACCGATTTAGTACAATTTTACGACAAATAACTCCAAATTGTTTCGCTAAACCAAGCAGACAGATTCGCGTTTTTATAATATAAATCTAACCGTGAAAGATCCGATTTTAAATCATCTAAAAATTACGTTTTTTTATCGGAAATGAAAGCTAAGCTAATGCTAACAGACAACCGAAGCTCCGCTCGTCCATCTAAATCCGTAAATAGATAGTCATACTGTGAAACCGAACGTTTCAAAATTGTGTTTTCTTTGCAAATAGAAACTGAGAATTCACTTACCGTTTTTAGTACGTTTTTTCTTTTTGTTGTAGGTGACGAAGCAAAAATTCAAGAGGCTTTGTCGTCATTGAGAACTTTGAACAGTCCTGCCAGATCTCATGACAGAAACAAGCGACCAGCCCCAAACAAGCCCAACTGGCAACCCATTGTGTAAAACAAATGCCGTTTTTAAACAGTATAAACATACATTTGTTATGGCATTACATACAAACAGCAAAATTATGCTAAACACTTTGAAGAACATATCCACTCTAAAAAATAAACATACATTTTGCATGTTTATACAAATTAATCCCATTAAGCCTCTGGGAATCACTTACAGGAGAGACCTGAATTTTAAACGAAGAGTGATGAGAACAATTGACAACGACAACAACAGACAAACATAAAGGATGTGCACGAATTGAAAAATAAACTAAAAATTAAACAGCTAACCAATAGTAAGCTAAGTCAATAAAACAACTTTCTTTAATCTCTGAATCATGCTAAGTGTGCGCTCTTTCTCCCATTCTTTATAATATTTTTTTCCCCATGTTTCCCCCACTTATTGGAGCTCATTTTAGCGTGGTCTTGTCACTCTAGACAAAGAATAAAGAACAAAGAATAACAAGCCCAAATACGTGACTTTCCATTCAAAGCAAGCCCAAGTAACCACAATAAGTGACTGCAGAAAATAACAAGCCCAAAGTAGCTTATAATAAGCGAGCTTGGCAACTATGCTCACAGACACCTGTTATTATCTGAGGGGAACAGAAAAGTAACATTCTTGAAACAATAACAGTTTTATCCTGATCATCCAGAGAGATTCACTTCATGTTATCAGATTCTGAGTTAGGAGAGTCTGAATAGACACTGAGAGGTGAAGTTGAGAGGAACTGGATGTTTTATAGCAGTCGCATACAAGGATGTTGATAAAACACGAATAAATTTGGATTTAATGTAAAATGGGAAGTAGAGAAAGTATTACCGGTATACTGCATTGAATACAATTATTGATGATTTAAACTTTTATAATAAGCTTGTTAATTAAAATTAACAACCATAATCAGATCAAAATTAAGTTTAGGCATTTTTGGATAACAAGTCTTAAACAAAATTAGCAGAAATTTATTTTTAGACTTGCCAGTAAATTCTGTCTTTTAAAAGTTTAATTAAATTGATAAAACTTTGACACTTATAAAGAATAAAAAAGTATTCTTGTCAAATAGAATTTTGACTAGATTGTAAGTTGAAACGCTCAGTTCATCATTTTCAATGATTTTTAGCATACATTAAAGATGTTTTTTAAGATTTTAAAAAGCTGTTTCACAGTTAGGTAGATTTTAAGAACTGTTTCCTTTTAGGAGTTATATAATGTAGATATCCGAGTTAATAAGATGTTATTAATATCTTTGATTTAAATAGGTTAAAGAAAACACTCTTCCCAATAATAAAAATTCTTTATTAGAAGTAACTTTTAAGGTTAAATACGCACAAGAATCCAGCCAACTAACCAGGAGTAATAAACACATTTTATTGTTAAAACCTAATGTTGGTATTGATTTGCATAAATTATGACCATTAAAGGCAAAAAGAGGTCTGGTAAATTTGAAAGGGAATTAGAATAACATCTCGTTCAACCATGCAATGCATAAGCATTGACAGCAGTAATAAGGGTTGTTTTTATTCAAACAGATTGGGGTTAGCCCACGCTTTGACTTTTAATAAGTGAAACCACTGAAGAAGTGAGGACTTATCTTAACAATTACGATGAATTGACAACTTATGAGGGCATCCCACGGTGCCGTTTTAACTAGGGATGCACCGATCCACATTTTTTACTTCCGATACCGATTCCGATATCTGAGGTTTAGTATCGGCCGATACCGATCCGATCCGATATTGAAAAACAGCATTAATTGAAACATTTCTTTCCTATTAAAAAAAAAAACAGACATAAATGAACTACTGAATTGCACATTTATTTTATAACTATGCACCAGTACAGCAATCTTAAATAAAATAACTGTTCACAAGCTTAGTCAAACACATAAAAAAATATTTAAATTTAACTTGTTCAGTGAGTGCAATTAGGAATTCAAAATATTCTCTCTTATTTTTTTAAAGCAGTGATTAACCATTGTAACCAAAGAAAATGGTTTAAAAAATCAAATGAGAAAAATATTAAACATTTTACAGACAGTATTTGTATTGACTGAAGAAAATATATTAATAAGCAAATAAAAGCTATTTTTTCTTCCACTAGAACAGAATAAATGAACTTCTTAAACATTTATCTGCCCAAATTAGATTGACAGCTTCATCTTCAGTTCACAAAACAATTAGGGGTGCAATGATACTGAAAATTCACAATCTAGTTTGATACTTTAGTGTCAAGGTAGGGCCAGGCTCCAGGGGCACCGGCCCTTGTTGGCCCCACCCAGAACCGCCCCTGCTGCTCAACGGAATTTGCCACTTGTCAAACATTTCCTTCAGGCTAGCTGCTATCGCTTCACTGGTGTGTGACCCACGAAAGTTTGTTGCGTTCAACATTGCGCTGTGTGGCACAAAACTCTCATCCAGCCAGTGTGCCGTTAAACTTAAAAGTGACACGGGGGAGACGTCAGAGCTCCAAATGTCTGTCGTGAAACTCATGGCTTTAACATCTTTTATCTCCTCCAATATGCGTTTGCACACTTTACCGTGCAGTTCAGGTAGAGCCGTTTCTGACAAATATTTTCTGCTCATCGGAGGAGATGCGGAGGTGCCGCGCACACATCTCCAGGCTGTGACTTGCGCTTTGGTCCGCAGGCTGGAGCGCGCGCGCCGCGTGTGCACTCAGAGCACAGAGGACAGCAGACAGCTCGTGGAGGAGATGTGTGAGGAGATGCGGAGGTGCCGCGCACACATCTCCAGGCTGTGACTTGCGCTTTGGTCCGCAGGCTGGAGCGAGCGCGCCGCGCGTGCACTCAGAGCACAGAGGACAGCAGACAGCTCGTGGAGGAGATGTGTGTGCGCCGCACACACATCTCCTCCACGAGCTCCTCCACGAGCTGTCAGCGGGAGAGCACACACGGAGCTAAGCATAAATATAAACTGTATAGATTGCCCCTATGGATCGCTATGGATCGGGTCCATTGTCACAGATACCCAATCTAGAACTTTGTTTGATATCGGGACCGATACCGATACTGGTATCGGATCGGTGCATCCCTAGTTTTAACATTAAATTAATAACAATACACAAATAAATATGAAGAGAGGGTGGATCTTAGAAAACTCAATGAATTGGTTAATTATCATTTATGCTATCAAGGTGGTCCTAGAAAACAGTGCATGATATTTTCTAAAATATAATTGGGCTACAATATTTCTGGTTTCAGGTTAAATTGACGATTTTACTCAAACGTAAAATAATGATTTTAGATCTGTTGTGCAGATCAGATTAAAAGGATGCCTCTGTCGAAGGATTCACTTTTATGTAAATGAACATTATAATTCCATTGTGCAAACCAGAATTACAGAGGTGACTATTCAAGGTAAATGCTTATAGAACTTGCTAACACATGATTACTTTGGACCTGGTTTTTAAGGACTTTTACATTTTTCTATTTTTCACTCTTTTAGAAGCAGCCTCACGGTGTTGGTGGAGTGGGAGGAGTAAGTCTGATGGATCTCACGACACTTAGGAGAACACATAGTTAGTAGTACATGCATTTAAGATAGGACCATGTTAAAAACACGTGCAACGTCTGATGTTTTGAATTACAGCTACTGTGGTTGTTGATTGGATCGGATCAGATTTAATATTAAGGGCATGTCCAGAACTGGCTCACTGTGACTTCACCGAGAACACCATGGTTGGACTCCTATGTTGCCTTGCTCAAAATAAACATTTGAGGGGCTTAAAAACAAAGGCACTGAACGAGGGCGGTGCTGGACGAGCAAAAGACTGTCCACAAAGACTTTCAGCAAAGCAAAGGCAAAGAATTTGTCAAAGAACTGTCAGAACAAGGTCATCAAACACAAATGGCCAGAATATGTGGTCCGGATGTGAAGGATCCTGGACGATGAAAAATTTAGCACCCAAAAACAAAAAATCTCACTGGATGCTGTAACAAGAGGGAGCTGAACAGGTTCTCCAACAAGACAAAGAGAACAGGTCCTGAAGTCACCCACGCCAACTGTCCAGCAAAAGGTCATGCCCCCGTATGGATCTGTGAGGATCATGTCAATGACCCTGGTATCGTGTTTCAAATCTGTAGTCTGCTATGATTTTTTTTAATGAAACACATATGCTCATGATATGGCCTGTTAGACAAGCAAGGCCACAAAATTTGTAGTTTATATTGTACTTATGTGGGTCTTATGACTTTTTTTCCGCTTCCTGTAACTCCGTGATGAAACAGGGATAATGATCCCAGCCCATAACCTTGAAACAAGTTAATGTTTATATTTTTTGTTTTTGCAGTTTAAATTTGTGTCTCCACAAACATTCATACAATGTTTTGTAGAGCTGAAGAAAGGATAGCAGATTGTCCTTGACGGAGTGCATTTTGGTTGGTCTGGTTTGCCACAAAGGAATTGGTTAAATCATTGTTAGAACAATTTTTATAGCTTTATGATTTCAAATCTTAGATTGTTTATATATATACATGTCTAAAACCTTTACTCAGACTATGTTTTAGTAAATTATAACCCATAAAAACATAGGTGGAACAGGAACCAGTTTCAAATAGGGAATATTGGAAAGTGTTCCTAGAAATAACTAATAATAATAAAGAATAAATCACTAATACCACTGATAATGGCTCATAAAAGGGAAACAGCTCATACATTGATTAGATCATCAGTTATACAAAAATAACTTCTTAGATTTTTATATTCAACAGCATAGCCATTTAAAGGATCATTTAAGAAGAATGAAAATTGGCACGTTGTACTGTAGGATAAATCAGATAATCCTACAAACCACATTGCTTTTGTATATGTTGTTTAATAAACAGGTACTGTATATGTCGTTTAATAAACAGGTATTTATTTTTAACAGATCCAAAAAGAAAAAAGATAGGGGACGCCCTAGAGTTTTTTGGATCTATTCAAAAGGTTGATTTGAAAGGTTGATTTGAAATGTGGTGGTTCTATATTTTTAAACACGACTGACTCTGACTAGACTGGACTTATTTTGAGCTCATGAACCACATGTTTGTATTGTAACGCTGTATGTATGTTATTTGTACTTTTCTATTTTGTTACACATATGTTTAGACTTTTTCTACAGACTATGAAAAAGGTAAAGCTTTTTTAAGTAAGTATAAAACATTTCCTGCTACTCACTTACAATGATCATACTAATTAAAAAACTTTTTAATTAAAAACTAACCCCAAATCAAAATGAGTGATTACTCATTTTCACTGAAGAATGAAATAATTTGTTGTTGTTTGTTGTTGTTGTTTTTTACCATTAAATACAAATGTTTTAGATAGTAAGAATGGAATTGTATTTTAAGTTTAAAGAAACAATTATTATTATAGCCAATTACAGAATTTAGTTTAAGTTAACAGATTTAACTCACTAAGGAGTTACCCACAGTTAGGCCTTCCCCAAACTACAAATGGCTCATGGGATCCAAAGGCCTTAAAGTTTTATTTAACAATTTGCAAGTTTTTGGGTGTCTAGTTCTTCTCTCAAAAGACTACAGATTTCTAGACTCCTGCCAGTGAATCCCGCCTCAAACTAGGTCCTGCTAGGGACGACTGAAAACGAGGGTGAACAGGACCCCAACAGGTGGTGGAAAGAACACATCGTCTTCTCGAGAGAAAGAGCAGCTCCTGTTACAACTGAGACCAGTGCTCCCCTGAAAAAGAAGTTTGGAACAATCGCTGAGCCAGTTTTGAGATGGATCTGGTCAGAGCAAAGCTCTCTACTTTGTCAGGACAAGTGTGCCGACTACCCTATGCCACATACAATTCAAGTTTGCGACCTACTACTGTGCCCGCAATCCATCACCCATGCCTAAATGGACTAAGCACCCAAGAACAGGCAGCTGGACAAGACAAGACTACATGAAACCACTGTCTGAAGAAGTGAATGATGCCAATCAAACTGCCTGATGCCCTCCGTCCACAGGGCGCACAAAACTCCCCCCCAAGAAAAGCTCTCCCCCAGATGAAATGAACTTATTCCACAGACAAAAGCTTTCCCCCAAGCAGAATTGAACTGATTGCACAAGCAAAAGCTTTCCCGAAGAAAAACTGGACTTGAACAAAAGCTCTCCCCCAGAAGAAAAACGGGACTTGAACAAAAGCTCTCCCCCAGAAGAAAAACTGGACTTGAACAAAAGCTCTCCCCCAGAAGAAAAACTGGACTTCAACAAAAGCTCTCCCCCAGAAGAAAAGCTGGACTTGAACAAAAGCTCTCCCCCAGAAGAAAAACTGGACTTGAACAAAAGCTCTCCCCCAAAAGAAAAACTAGACTTGAACAAGAAAAACTAGACTTAAACAAAAACTCTACCCCCCCTCCCCCCCCAGATGAAATGAACTTATGCCTAACAACTTACGCCACAAACAAATCCCCAAGGAACAGAAAGAACTTATTCTGAAAGCGGGACACTCTCTCCCCAGGAAAGACACTGAACTCCCCCCCTACACACATACAAAAAGAAGATGGATAATATGAAGAAGAATGGTTGATCTATTTCATTTTTTAAGTTCAAGACCGTTGTTTTCGCTTTCCTGGGCATTAGTTAATATTGAAGAAATTTCAAACCAACTGAAAACTTATTTTATTTTTGTACCCATAAAGGGCTATTTTGTTGTGTGTTTGAGAATTATTTCCCACATCTTTGAAAGCGTATTAGTTCTATTTAATTGTTTAACACAACTTAGATAGATTGGTTCTTTTTATTTGGTTAAAACAAATTACATAGATTATTTCTTTTATTTGTTTAACACAAATAGATTAGTTATTTTTATATATATGTTTCTTATTAAAAGTTTTATTTCTTTGGAAACACTTTTGGTTTTTGTGATTAAATAGACTAATCCCTGCTAAATATATTATTCCTTTTAAAACTTTGACATAAGCCATGAAATGAGACCATACTCACTGCAAAATTATCCTCAAATCTTTATTTCTCTCAAACATTGAAATATGTCATGAAATATGACAATCAACACTACAGAGTTCTCCAAAACTTTATAATCTCTCAAACCATCCTAAAAAAATGTGATCCTGAGTTGTCGGGACGTTATTGTGGAGGCAACGGGACGGTGGTGTGAGTTTTTTGCCCCTAATTAAAATTCGGCCTCGGGGTTGGTTTTCATACCACTCACATAGTTAAGTTTGTATGATAAAGAGGATGGGATGATGGAGATGTTCAACATTTATCATCTAAAACTAATTACTCTGACACAATAATTCTAACCCAGCTCACTTATATCAAATATTCTCTGTTCCCTTCAAACACTTATATTTGATAGTACAAACATGTTTGTTTGCTTTTCTCCTTGATACAGAAAAGACAAAGTCTTTTAGCCTTGACAATGTTTGGATTAGATGTTCCTGTTGGATCAGAACCATGACTTGTTTGTTTTATCTGTAAGACATCAGAGCTTGTCAACTCCACCTCCTTCTTGTTTAAATAGCTTGTCATATCCAGCACAATTCAGATTTGTGCTGGACAATGAATTTTGAGACCAAACAAAGTTTCAGAAGACATTTAAAGTCTTATCCCCTTTGCAAAGTTTCTTTTTATTTGTGTCTAACTCAATTCTCTTTGTTTATCTTGTGTGGTTTTTATTAAGGTAACAGGGGTTTAAAATCCCCATCAGGTTTAATGCAGATTATTTTACAGATATGTTAAAATTCAGTCTGGTAGCTGAGAGTAATTCACAACACAGACCACAAGCACTACTACTTGCACAATATCTTTGTATAAACTTTGGCATTACTCATCTATAGCTAAAATTTGATATGGCAGCTGTCACAACACATTGTCTCAGTGCTATCACATCTCATGAGTTCTCATAACATTTCATGAGATTCTGTACAATTATAAGATTTGACCAAACCTCTTGGCAGAATGTGATTTTATTTTAAAACTCTGCCATGAAAGGTTGTGGGTGATGAACATTCTTACAATGGATGCTAGACCTGAAATTCAACATGTCCAACAGTTTTTAAAGTTATTGTAGACTCGTTTATAGACAGAACTAAAATTATCTATTAAAATTTGAATATTAAATTAATTTACATAGCATATCAAATCTCATGCTATTTTGCGTAGTCACATTTTTTGTAACTTACTGACCTAGTTTTATAATTTTTTTCTTTAAGTTTAATGAATCTCCTTTTACACCTTACAGAATAGCTCTCCTTTGTTCCAACAATATTTCAATCAATCAATCAAGCTTTATTTATAGAGCCCTTTTCAGCAGCCAGAAGGTGCACAAAGTGCTGAACAATATTTGGGTGGCCATAATAAGTCTAGTCAGCATGTTATTAGGCTAAGCCATGTGGACTATCTCTCATTTTAGGTCTTCTTCATTGTACCCTCTTGACATATCCTCTTCGGTTTCATTAAACAGGAAATGCATTTTTGCCACAATATGATGGCATTTTTAATGTAGCCATAATGCCAAGGGATTAAAACTAATCCACTCAAGAAGTTTGCTGATAGGTGCAGGCATAAAAGCGACCATACCACAGCAGCTGTTATTAAGCCTAAATAGTTTTTTTTCTGTATAATTATAGACAGGAGATGGAAAACAGTTTTAAAATTACAACTATTCATCTTGCTCCTCTACCTGCTTTGTCCTGCACAGTCCCACAGGGGACAGGTGATTATCCAGACTGATAACACTCTGGACCATCACAAGGTTCTGGCAGAGAGCCAGAAAGCTGCTCACACTCAAGACAATTTAGAATAACTGACTTACATAAAGGCATAGTTACTGTCCGCAGCAGAAAGAGGGAGTGATAATGTTTTTGCAGGTGTATTTTACTAAAATAGCTCATGAAGCAGTAGACAAATTTGAATATACTGCACATCTACAACCAAATAATCTTTCAAAATGACTGCCAAAACCCACAAAAATAATTTTAGTCATTATAATTCATATTTAGGTTTTAATTAATTATTATATTCCAATCATTTTTACCTGTACTGTCCTACAATATGATGTTATTGTAGCTTGGACCCATTCACAGCACATCCTGTATTTTAAGTGCTCCTCACTGTGCATGTCTCCAATAGAAGGTGCACCTGGACCTGTCATTCTGTGTTTGTTTCTCCTTCTTGTCCACTCAGACCCCAGCTGGCTGAAGCAGATGGCCGCTTGTCCTGAGCCTGGTTCTGCTGGAGGTTTCTTCTTGCTAAAAGGGAGTTATTCCTTTTCACTGTTGCCTTTGTGCTTGCTCAGGATGGGAGTCTGTAACAAAGTGAAGATTAGACACAGTCTGATGGCTTCCTTAGATAAATAACATTTACTAATTGGCACTGATAATTTATATAAATGTTATTGTACGGTGCCCTGAGATGACTGCTGTTCTGACATGGCACTATATAAATTAACTGAATTAAACTGTCGGAGGGCAGCACAGTGGCTCAGTTGGTATGACCTCTTGCTTCTCAAGGGCAAAGCAGAGCTGTGCGTCTGTACGAGCGCCGCGCCATGCGCGTGTGCAGTTCACAGCAGAGCTCAGCGTGAAGCAGCAACGTTTTCGCTCCAAATACTTGATGTCGGGGCGGCCGTGGCGTAGTGGTAAGGGCAGTCGTCTCCCGATCGGAAAGTTGGCGGTTCGACTCCCGGGACCCGCACCATGTGTCGTTGTGTCCTTGGGCAAGACACTTAACCCTGAGTTGCTCCCGGTAGGACTGGAAAGCACCTTGCATGGTAGTCTGCCGCCACCGGTTTATGAATGTGTGTAGCATTCAATATACAGTATGTGGAGCACTTTGAGATTTTCAGTAATGAAAAGTGCGTTATAAATTGAATTTATTATTATTATTATTATGTCATTTGAGCAGAAGCAGGGCGGAGCGTTTAGCTACGGGACAAATTGAGGTCGCTGATTGGTCATTTTCTGACACGCCTACTGATTTGATTGACAGGTCGGGAAAGGCAGAGGGCTGCGCAGCTTTGTTCTGTGTTTATGTGTTAATAAAAAGTCCTAAAAATTAGAATTAAAACAGGGAGCGCTGGTCCTTGCCCACACAGCAGACCAGCACAACAGGAAATGTTTAGAACCTGCGCATCCACGTTGGGCATGACTTTAGTTCACTCGTGACAAGTTCATTCATTCCTCCTCATCGGAGGAGGAAGCGAATGGTGACCGCTTCAAGCGATCACTTGACTTTTGGCAAAAAAACAAAAGAAAAGCCAAGTCCAGCGATGAAGAAGGGATATTTAATACATTTGTGTCTCATACAAAACAGTCCGCCACCGGGCAGTTTATTGTAAGACAACGGGCGCGCGTGAGCAGTCGTAAAATTTGAGCTTGGCGCGTTCACGCCCGCATTCAAAGGCTTGTGCCGCGGCGCTCACACGGCGTGGCGCGGCGCTCGTCAAAACGCACAGCTCTGCATGGCCCTTCAGTGAGAAGGTCACTGCATCAAATCCTGGCTGGGGGCCTTTCTGGGTGGAGTTTACCTGTACATTTTTCTTTATGCATGTGTGGGTTTTCTCTCGGTACTCTGGTTTCCTCCCACAGACCAAAACCAAGCATATTACGCTGATTGGTAACTAAATTATTCCTATGTGTGAGTGAAAGTGTAGATTGTTTGTCTTGTTTGTCTCTATGTGTCCCTGTGATGCACTTGCGACTTGTCCAGGTTGTACCCCATCTCTCAAACAGTGACTGCTGCATATGGCCATGACCCAAAATGGTGCAATCGGGTGAAGATAATGAATGGATGGAAGAATTGTGTAAAATTTCTGCTTAAAAAATTAATTCAATTCCAAAATACTTTATTAATCCCAAAGGGAAATTAATTGTTGTTGTAGCTCATCTTGGTTTCTTAAGAGTTGTTCTAGATGTTGATGGTTTTGGATAGGAAGGATCTCTTGTAGCAGTCTGTTCCACAGCAGATCCGAAGAAACTGGCTGCAGATGCCGATCCATTCCCAGCAGACCTCTCATCCTCTTCAGCAGCAGGACTGCCTGCATGCCGGGCAGAACTCTTCCCTTAGCTATGGCCATGTCTCCCAGCTACCTGCCGAGCCCCCTGTCACTGCGGACTTAACTGCAGGTGCTGGGGGATGATCTCGGGCCTCCTGCTGTCACGAGTTGTGCTTCCCACTACCTCCAAGATCTCAGCAGTCAGGCACTCGAGCACAGCCTCCAGGTAGATGGTAATGCATCCATAGCACCTCCTTTTCAACTCATGGAACATAACATCCTTTTATACCCATTACCTGCTGAAGTCAAACCTGTTTATCTGTGGGGTTAGTAAATCATTTAATGAACCTCTGGGCATGTTTATTAAACACTTTCAGAAAAAAAATTTGGATGTACAATTTGTTATGTTTCTCGTTCATTTAATTTAAGCTAATGTAGCTAATCAACATTAATCAACCCAAATAAATAGTTTTAACTCCATTGGATTTATAGATAATGAGCTAAATTTGATGTTGTGGACAGAGATGGGACTTATGACTCTTTGAAGTGGTCCAGATCTTGTGGATCAAATCATTTCAAAGAGCCATTCTATTTTGAACCGTTAGTGATGTCACAATGCATGGCCCCTACATTACTGCCTACAGCCAAACATAGTGAAGTATGCCGTGCATAGTTACTTATGGCATAAGAGCCATACTACAAGATTAGACAAGTGCACATCCACACATACAAATGCTGAACTCTATTTTGCCTGTTCTTCTTTGCCTCAATGAACAAAAAACACACACAAAATAAAAACCAAGCAGTATCTGCATCTGAGGAGGAAACCCAAGGAAACTGCATGGAGGGAACAAAAGAAATTATTAGGGATGGGAATTGTTATGAAATTATCAATACCAATTCCTTTATCAATATCATTTATCGATTCAATTCCTTATCAATTCTGTTAACAATTCACATTGGGTTAGGCAAAAAATATATAGTACACCATTTGTGTGCATGAAGTATTTAATGCTCTTTCACCAGAACAAAAATATAACTTTTATGGAAAAATAATTCCTGTCCATGGTTGGAATGGGTGATAGGCTTCTATACAGTTGGACTTCTGTCCTCTTCCTCAAAAAGTTCTTCTAGGGCTGTCTCTTTTTGCTGCTTTACAGGAGGCATCTGAAATTATTGACATAACCACAACTTGTAATTCACAAGTTTCAATTTTAAAATAAATAGTGTAATAATCCATGCAATCTATCATCTTTCATTACAAAAAACAAAACTTACATAGTTATCATCTTCATCCTCTTCTGCCTCCCTCTTCGTCTCTCCCTCTGCGTCTCTCCCAGCTCTGCCAGCTTCAGAAGAAATTCACCATTAAAAACACTGAGCAGCTAAAAAAAGCTCTCACAACAGAAAGAGGCTACAATGAAACACACTGAACAAAAATATAAAACAACACTTTTGTTTTTGCTCCCATTTCTACGGTGGCATTTTTAGGTCTGTTGTGTGTTGATATCGTCATCCTGAAAGCTAAAGGTGCTAAAGGCTAGCACTAGCCTCTGAGCCAGCCAGACTCCAGCAATCCTCGTCAGCTAAGTGTTATTACCGGATGTGACTTCTCTGTTCACGTGCATACCCATTTCTGAAGCAATAGAAACCGTCAAAAAACGACTTCTACATGACAAGGATTTGGACAAAAGGACCAACTTCACCCCAGACCACATCTGCACCCTGCTGGATCTCTGCCTCTCCACCACCTATTTCAAGTTCAATGACTGTTTTTACAGACAGAAGCACGGCTGTGCCATGGGATCTCCAGTGTCACCCATTGTTGCCAACCTTTACATGGAGGAAGTGGAACAGAGAGCCTTAAACTCCTATGAGGGGACAACTCCAAGCCATTGGTTCCGATATGTGGATGATACCTGGGTCAAAATCCAAGCCAGGGAGGTGGAAGCGTTCACCAGACACATTAACTCGGTCGACAACAACATCAGTTCACCAGAGAGGATGCAAACGACAACAAGCTGCCTTTTTTGGACTGTTTGGTACATATGGAGGGAGAGGTCAGTCTCAACATTGAAGTTTACAGAAAACCAACACACACAGACCAATATCTTCTGTTTGACTCTCACCATCCACTGGAGCACAAACTTTCTGTCATCAGAACCTTACAGCATCGGGCAGAACACATCCCCACAAGGACAGAAGGGAAGAAAAAGGAACAGAAACACATCAACAAATCTCTGCAAACATGTGGATATCCCAACTGGGCTTTTGTCAAGTCAGCGAGGAAATCTGCTAAACACAATAATGAACAGAAAAAGACTAACAGACGAAAAAACATTGTCATTCCTTATGTTGCTGGAGTCTCAGAGAATTTCAGAAGGATTTTCAACAAACACAACATCCCAGTACATTTCAAACCCAGCAGGACTCTCAGACAGAGGCTGGTGCATCCTAAGGACAAAACACCCACACACAAACAGAGTGGTGTAGTGTACGCAGTCCAGTGCAGCGAGGACTGTCCAGACCGCTACATTGGAGAAACTAAGCAGCCCATCCACAGACGAATGTCCCAACACAGGAGAGCAACCTCCTCTGGACAAAACTCAGCTGTTCACCTACACCTCACGGACAAGGGTCACTCTTTTGAGGACCAGAATGTGCACATTTTGTACCGAGAGCACAGATGGTTTGAGAGGGGTGTGAAGGAAGCTGTTTATCTTAAGAGAGAAAAACCTTCTCTTAACAGAGGAGGAGGTCTGAGATTTCAACTTTCTAAGACTTATAACTAAGTTTTGGGGCTGATTCCCAAACGTTTTACACCGGATGGGAGCAGAGGTGTCTTGTCTGTGAATTAGACTAGCAAAGTTTTTTGAGAAACCTCTGTTGTTGGTTTGTGAGGGTGTTTTTGTCAATTTACATACAGTTGTGTGTCTTCTGTCAGAGACCTCAAGGGAACTCCCTACTGTTAAGGTGTGATCTGTCAATTTACATGTATGTGTTACCTCAGTTTGAAATTTACATACCCGGTATGTTGGTGCGTGACTCCTAAGACTGTTATAACTCCACGCGCACACAGTCTGTTTCATTGAATTGATAAAGCTCCTCGGATGAGAAGCGAAACGTCTTCTGTAACAAATAAAGTCCAGTTGATCTTGTATTGAACGCCTTTTTTGATTTTATCATGTCCTGGACGACTGAGAATCTTCACCAGCATAGTTATTACCGGAGATGGAGATTTTTTATACAACACACAAGTGGCAATCATTTCAAATGATTGCCACTTGTGTGTGACTCGGTTCTCGTTCATTTTAAGTTACCCTCTGTGGCACCATGCTAACTCCAGGCAACAAAGCCTATTTTGTCTTTTCAAAGTAACAATGAGACATACAGTTAATTGGTCAATGCTAATATGAGAGAGGGGACCTCAAATATTAACTGATAAAAATGTAAAAAAAAAAAAGTTGCTACATGATAAAGTTTTCTTTATTCTTTTTCAGCTCATATGAACATCTCATGCAGACCCACATGTCTTCTACAAATGATTGCCACTTGTGTGTGACACGGTTCTCGTTCATTTTAAGTTACCGGTACCCTATGTGGCACCATGCTGACTCCAGGCAACAAAGCCTATTTTGTCTTTTCAAAGTAACAATGAGACATACAGTTAATTGGTCAATGCTAATATGAGAGAGGGGACCTCAAATATTAACTGATAAAAATGTAAAAAAAAAAAAGTTGCTGCATGATAAAGTGTTCTTTATTCTTTTTCAGCTCATATGAACATCTTATGCAAACCCACATGTCTTCTACAGACAAGTGCCTTTTTCAACCATTTTCATTTCATTTTCACTTTTAAAAATATGAACCATTTTCAGTGGTTAGTAAATAAGTATTTTCAAACTATTTACATGACATGTTATCAAATAATTTAAAGGAAATTACTAAAAAATGCATGTAGCCTTGAGGCAAAATTGTACCGCAAAGAAATATAAGACCACCCATACATACAAAGTGGAAAAACAAGCAGGGTAAAAAAAAAGAAAAAAAAAAAGAAAATCTATAATAACATGCTGTTTACATTTATAAGTAAAATAAATATAATTGTACATATATGTTTGTGCTTTGAGAAAGATTTTTCAGTATGGGAAAATTTATTTAACATGCTGTATGTGCACACGTATGACACTTCAAAAAGGTTTGAATAACAGGTGGCACTGTCAGTTGATGAACAAGGATGAAACATCATTCAGTGATGAAGAAGATGAGGTCATAGTCACAAGTGATAGAGAGTGAGTGACAGAGGATGGAGATATATATAGTATGTACCATAGAAGGTTAGGGAGACATTTAAAAGATTTATATCGTTCATGAATGCCACATCTCTAGTAGTAGAAGCTGAATGTCATTTACATTATATATGGAGTGTGACATCTTACAATAGTGGATAGGATTTTGCACAATTTTCCTAGTTTTGATGAAAGTGGCTACAACATTGTCATTTCTCAACACATAATGAGTTTAGTTTAGTGTGGCATGAAAAGAGGTGGTGATATGAATCTCGTCAAGGAATGTGTTCCAGAATTTGTACCTACACCTTCAGTTTGGACAGTGTCTTGACCACCCCTTGACAGAACAGAATATGTCTGTGTCATGGAGGTTAACTCATTCAACCTTTAAACAGATAAGTCACATTGAGCCTCGAAGACTCATTTACAAGTGAGATCTGTCGGACAGACAATAAAAGTGGTGAAAAATGACACACAGGGTTTGGAGACAAAAAAATTCCTAACACATTTTTGACCTTTGCTTGAAGGTCAAAAATGTGGTAATGAAAAAAATCTCGCACACAAGCACATAATAACGCCGACATTACGCAGAGGGCAGGGGAAGGGACTCAAAGGCGGTGAGTAAGCCAGTCCATAGAGGCACTGCAGAGTTCAGATAGAATCACTCAGTTCATATTCAGTACCGTACTTTCCGGCTGAAGAGTCACACCGTTCTATATGTTGCATTAGTCCAATTATGTCCAATAAAGTAGAAAAATCCATAAACGTGTCACACCATCGTATACGTCACATCTATTATGCGTCAACGCTGACGCGTCGCGTATGTTACGCGTCAGCGGTGACAACCCGGAAATGGCCATAGGAGCGTGCATGGTAGGACTTTAACAAGATTAACACTTAAAAACAATTATTTGTTTGCTGAAAATTATAGCAAAGATGTGTCTGAGCTGAACTTTTCCTTAATAAATGCACGTTATGGTCAAATCAGCTGAATTAAAAAAAATAGATTTGCTACGTCGGTGCTGCGAAGCGTGCATGCGCAGCGAGTGGATACGCTTCATTTCTTTAAAATTTAACAAGATTAACACCTTAAAAATATATATGTATTACAATAAACGTATTGAGGAATTAGAGAAATCCATTAAACTATTAGAAGATCTACAAGGAGAGGAAACACAGCAAAAGCTACGCAAATTAAAATTAGAACTAAATGAATATATTGATAAGAAAAATAAATTCTTGATACAAAGACTTAGATTAGATAATATTGAATACGGTAATAAATCAGGGAGCTTTTTAGCTAATCAACTCAAATTAAACAAAGAAAAAACATCTATATATGGTATTAAAGATAAACATGGAAATATAATTCATGATGAGGGAAAAGTAAACGATGTTTTTAAAGATTTCTATAAAACTCTATACACTCCTCAAATAGATCCATCTAATGAGGAAATTAATGAATTCTTGGAGAAAATAACACTTCTGTAATGGACCTACCCAGGGTCAAATTAGGGTCTTTGAACTGTCCAGTGATGACCTTTACTGACCACTCAGTAAAGCAAGACATTTACTACAAAATCATTCATTTAGCTATAATCTGATAAATATAGTCACCAAAAGAGACTATTTCTATCTTTGATTTTATTCTAATGTGATCAAAAGAATAACTTTCGTCATTTTCATGATGTGTGCTTTTAAGCTGTGTTATTCTGTGAGAGTTAAACTGTGTTCACTGCTGTGTTAAAGGGAAATATCGGGTCACAGAGACCCGACTGTTTTGTTTAGAAATAAGAAGACAGTTTAATCAGTTGTTTTTCATGAACAAGGCTCCAGCTTTCTCTGTCTGTTCCTAAACATTTCCCTCTGCTGCTGGCTTGTAACCTTGGGTTTGATAAGGCAAGTGAACTCCTCTCTGTGTTCCTGTCTTTTTAAGTTCTAACTGGGCGGAAACGCTTCAGTCTTTGAATGGACAGAGAGTTTGAATGGACGGAGACCTGAAAGCTCTCTGCCTTGCAGCTGGTCAAGCTTGGTCAAGAGCCAAAGACTAACTTGTCAGCTAGAACTGATGGACGCCTCCATCCAGTTCCCCGAGCAAAAGCTCCAAAGTTCCTAATGAACTTTCTTTGAGAAACATCTCTTCTTGAAGTCAGAGGCCTGAAGCTGACATATTCTCTGATGACCAACGCGGAAGCCAGGAGACGTTGAAACGTAAACTAAAACCAGTTTTGGACGTGCTGGGACTAAAGGACTCTGTGCATCTGAAGGCTGGTGTCTTCCCTCTTACCGGGCTGTCGTCAAAAGGTAAAGGGCTGTTTACAAAACGTACTTGGATTTTAGCAGAAGTCGGATGAGAAGTGTCACTCTGGTCTCATGCTCAGGATAATTTTCTTCTTAAATCTTTCCTCCTATTTCTTTTCCCTCTCAACCTAAGCTGGAAACTATATTTTAAGCTGAAATGCCCCTCAGACTAAATATGTGTAACATCTAGTATTTATGTCTGTTGTGTTAAATCAAGTGTGCTGACGTATTTGAATTGAAAGAAAGTGAAATCATGTCAATCAAGTGTAATGGTGTTAATTTAGTTGATTTATTTTAAATAAATGATAGTGTCTCTTTGACATATCAAACTAAGTTAACGTGTCCATTGTCACTTAATGGCTCTGTTTATTTATCCATCATAAAGACCACAGAAATATTGGGTAAACTGAAAAAGAACAGAATCCGTGAACATTTACTATTCAATCTGAATAAGTAAATTAATTAAGATAAAGAGGTCAGTATTAATATTGACCTCCTCATAATTCTTACATCTGGTGGCCTCGTATCGGCTTCTAAAAGTTTATTGATAAATCTGTGGTCTCAGTCATGAACTGTAACGTCATGTTTGCATAAAAGGATCCAAGTTTTAAACTCTGAGGATAATGATTTTGGCTGGAAGTGTTCAAAGCAGGCAGATTCTGCATGTTTTTATCATTTGAAGCTGTGAGATTATTATTGTTTCAACTCTGTTAGACGCTGTTGGAAGCATTCAGGTGAAGTTTTGTCAGCCGTGGTCTGTGGTGGTTCTGGTCCTGGTTCGGTCCAGTTCACGCAGACTCCTGTACAAAGCTTTGTTTGACCGCCGAGTCAAAAGCCTGAAAGCTAATTTAACATCTACAAGATTGCTGTTGTGGTATTTTACATTTTAGAGCAGGTCAAAGAAGCATATTACTGTTAGAACGTGTCGGATAGCGGTTCTGTTCAGACCCGAGTTTCTGATCCACGACAAAGTGGACCGGAACCGACCTTAACGCGCTCCGAGAGAGTCCGTGTTTGTTCAACAGCTGCAGTGCTGTGTTACTGAGCGTAACTAAGTTGGCCTGTCTAGGTGTGTTCGCCGCATGTTTCAGAATTTTGGGAAGTTAATTTGTAGCGTTTGAGTTGTTTTAAGAGTCTATAAAGTTGTGGTCTGCTGTGCAAGCTAACGTTAAGAAGACGTGTCTCATGTCCGTTTATGAGCTGTGATTGGATGAAACGAGTGTTGTGTGCTGTCAATCACTCTTGTGGCGAACGCTGATTCGCTGTTGTGTGCTGTCAATCACGTCGCACGCCGTTGCGACCAACCCACTTTGTCGTCATTTCCGGTACTTCATTGGTCGAAGGTAAAAAACTACGTTTACCATGAATGCTTGGAATGAACTACAACCGCTGTGATTGATTGGTTGACGTCACGTATCTGTGTAGCGAGCTCCGCCTCGCTCAGCACAGCAGAGCTGGTGACGCGCTGCGTCGACCCGCCTATTTGTGTCGTCATTTCCTGATGCACTTTGAGTGACAAGCAGACGCAGTTCACACACACACGGTGAAAAGTGGTTTCACTAAAAGTTTAAAAAACTCAATTTAAGCCATCTAAACTGTCTAACAACATAAATTTGTCTCTGACAAGACCGCAGTTCGAGCGTTTATCACGAACACACTAGAAACTAACTCTAAAAGGTAGTTTTAGTTTAAATACTGAATGAAAAATTTAGTCTCCTCGTGACTCGAAGCTGCCCCCTGTTGGTTAAAAGACGTTGACAGATGAGTTTTCTCAAAAACATCATAAAGAAGTCAGCATTTTATGGTGAATTACCAGCTTTTAAAATTGTTCTGTACGCAAACAAAAACTCCTGTTTATTCTAAATACAAATTTTAGAATAACAGAGGTACAGACAAACAATTTATGCTCATTTTAAATACTGAAGAGATTTAAAATAACACTCAAAAGGGAATTTTTATTTGATTTTCAAATTAAATAAAAAAAAAAAAATGATGGAGAACAGAGCGTTTCCACATTATGCTCTTCACATCTCTGAATTTTAAACAGAATTGTTGTACATCTGTACACTTTTAGTTAAAATTGGCATTTTTAACGTTTTTCTGTGCACAATCATTACTGTACTGTACTGTTATGCTGAGCGCACAAACACTCGTTTATTTTAAATAAAAAATTGTTTGAAATAACGAACAGAACGTCCTTTTTCGCTCCTGATAACTGTCAAATGCAGTACAAAATCAGTTTCACTGAGACTGCAAGACATCTTTTTAAAGGCATGCTCAAGCAGCATCCTGTCACATTTTAGTGAAGTCATTGCATTTAAGTCAGCCCTCTTTTATAAGCGTTTGAGTAAGAAAAAACGGAAATCAGGCTGCTTGGGTTAGTTAGTAACTGTTGTTTGAACGTAAGTTCTATTTTAAAGTTAACACTGCAAGAGTGCATTTAACTTTTACAAAGTTCATTGAGGGTAAAAACCTGATATAAGGTACCTATGAATACTTATTACACAGTGAAACACGTAAACCTCAGCTGATTAGTTTATTTGACTCAGTGCTACATTAAAAGTGAATATTTATTTGCAAACACTAACATGAGAACAATCTTTTGATTTTTTTCACACAAAATCAAAACTAAAAGATGGGAGATAACAATTATGATCAAGCTTTACAGCTGCTCACAGCAAAGCTTGAATCGTTAAGGCTTAGTAACATTCGCAGAAGAGAAACTTTTCAACAAGAAAAACTTAAGTTAAAACGTGAGATCAAACGAATTCAAAACAAAAAGATGGGAGATAACGATTGTGATGAAGCTTTACAGCTGCTCACTGAAATACTTGAATTGTTAAGGCAAGATAACATTCGCAGAAGAGAAAATTTTCAACAAGAACAACTTGAGTTAAAAAGTGAGATTGAGCAATTAAAAATAAAACGGCGTGCTATAAATGGTTTTGATGTTCGTCAACTCCCTGACCCGATCTGGTTAAAAACAAAACCAGAGCGTGAACTACATTACCAAGACAAGGTCAAATCCCACTCGCTGGAGCTGGAAGGGACAAGTTCATCAACTCCCTCTCCTAAAAAAGGCGAGAAGAAACATGTTTTTCGAACTAAAAAACCACGACATGAAGGTGTCCGCTGGAACAATGAGCCGGAGTGGCTCAGACAAGACCCAGAGTACATGAAACGATTTCAAAGGGGGGGCGCACGTCCTAAAGATAAGAAAGATGGTCACAAAAGTATACCATAT